>UZAN01039754.1:17353-78347 GCA_900618425.1 Echinostoma caproni | reverse complement strand
TAAACAAAAAGATCACACGAGAGTGATTGCAAAAACATTGGTGCATGAACAATTTAAGCATATTAAATAGAACAGAATAAATACATTCCGCCACATCACCATGGAAACGAGCACGGTGAAGTGCATAAAAATCAAATTTGGTTCCGAAATTCTGTTACAATAGCGCATCTTTGGATTTGGGCAGTTGAACAGGGCTTTCCATTATTGTGCATCAAAACGACAGAAAAAGAAAAGCACGTTAGGTACGGTGGGGGGAGAAACTGATGGAAAGCAAATGCATTGTGCTAGAGTTATTCTGGAAAATTTGAGTTATAATACGCAGGAAATCACCTAGAGATTTGCATCAACCTTCGGTCTGCCCAAATAAAATGATTACGGCTGACAATTTACATTCTTCTTTAATGACCAGCCTCAACGAGTTGCATAAAAATCGAATCCTAATATGTTTAATAAAGATGAAACAAAATGCAAAATTTGGTGAATCCAAAATCCCAACTTTCATCTTTTGATGACATTGACTGTTTGTTCAATTCAAAATAACCATTTTTTCGCGAAAACTTGTGTGCTCCAGACATCAAGGAACAACTCAACCACAATGCAAAGAATGCATTCAATGAACAATATTCACAGGATATGGTGTTGAAAAACCCCAAAAATATTCTGACTATCAGTGCATTTGTGTAAACTGTAATTAAATCGCAAAAAGTCTTGAATGATTGAATAGATAAGCAGCATCAAATTTACGCAGGCTCCCTTCGCGGACGTAGAACGATAAAAGTTATCGATCAGTCTTCGTTTGAGTTATTTGCTAAAAATCCGCATAGAAAAGCATTTGACGAAAACCGATTGGTAACTTCAAATTTGTTTTGATCGTCAACATAAGCTGTTCACATTCAACAGTAATATAAAATGGGAGCTCCGTGAAAAAATGATCTGCATATCTCTGGAGTCAGGAATTGGCGGAGACTGCTGAAGAAAAATGTTCTCTTCAGCTATTTGTTTGTCTAATTCTTAATGAGAGAATAGTTAACCATTCAGAAATGCATTGTATTTTTACTTATGCGCATTCAACTAGGAACAAGACAGAATCACAAATAGACTCTTTTGTAATTATTCATAATCCTGCTAGTACATTGAAATACGGATCGCCAGTTGACCAAAGAAAGATAATTGGGGAGCAACTGTAGGAATACCGGATTAATGGCCATCAGTTTCTGTCTTACGACCGGATCATCATTGGTGTGCCTATGAATCACAGAGTGTGAGCTTGTTTTGTCATCCCATTCTGCTCGTTCATTTAATAATAAGATTGTTGTCGTTGTTTTTTTTTGAAGACTAGTGTATCGGTTTGTCCTTCGATGCATCTAGAGTGGTGCATGAAACCCCAAAGGTTTCTACAAATGCATTTGCGTTTTCGTGATCCACAATTTACGGTTTGATCACTTACCCGAGCACATCAAACCATGACGGGGACTCAGACCTCATCCACATTCATAGTTGTGGCAAATTTTTCTCGTTTGACGTGGTCTCAGCATTAGGATAGTTTCCCACGCATTCAGCCGCGGTCGGGAGCAAAAACAAGCAATCTCGGCGCACACGTTTCACTTTGAATGGTTTGTAAAACGCAACTCAGCCAAACGAGACGATATTACTGCCCACTGGTCTGTTCTAAACTAGATGCTATTTTCGATGTTAGATTTCAGTTATGCACATTGATTTTGGAAATTACGTTTGGATTATGAACACGTCTGAATAAAACCACGCAATTTAAGGTAACTACAACCAGTCACAACGAAGTCTTATTTACAGACAGTCGACTGTTTGTTTAGAAAAAATGGGCTTTTACATAGGATACGAAACCTGAAGAACTCGGGCGGTCTCTGTTGTGTCAAACCATGCAGACATTTGGTAGATTTTGGCTCCAACATAATGGTTGATGCCACTGCGCGTGAACTTTGCCGAGGCAAATGGTGGGTGGAAGAAAGCCCGGGGTGGTCAGAATAAACTTGGCGCGAGGATAGAAAGCCCTGGCTGGAAGACTAATTCATATAGGTTGCCTTAGGCTTCGTGGATAGGGACCTAGGTATAATTTTAATCAATAGTTAGAGACGGTGAGTGATATGGCTTAGTGTGAAGAATAGTGGCGTTCGCGCATCGTCTCAATTTCTTTGCAACCTTAGTTCCAGATTTTCTCATTGACTCTATTTTCAACTCTGCTGTTTTTTGCCACTGCTCCATCCCACTGGGTGGCAAATGACTGCAACCAAAACCGGCGTGCAAAACTGTATGGCTAATTATTTGTGCAAACTGAAACTGTTGATGCGTATTCGACTTTGGGCGTTTGAAACAACTAATTTGAAACAACTATTGCTATCCACAATATTTAAAACACTGCGAAAAGGATATTTCCTGTACAAACACTATGAAAAATAAGCACAATATATGAATAGTAAAATCAAACAGGTCAAAGTGATCCTTTAAATTGTTCCGTATAATGCACTGGAATTTTTCATCCATTCTCACTAATCTATAATCGTGCTAATGGGGATTCTGAGGAATTGGTATCAGCAAGTGAAATGCTCGGTTTTTGAATAAACAGTGAATCGGATTGATGAGTTAATATCACCTTAGCAGTATCGATCACAATCTATGATAAATCCGTGCTTTTACTGACTCTCGCTGGACTGCAACCGTACGACTCCGCATAATTTGTTGAGGACAAAGCCCATAGGACTCATGGGTTAAAGAGAATCACGATACGTGTGAGGGGGGCGGGTGTTCGTGTGTATAAACGGATCCATCAGAAAGGTAACACGTGAAGTTCATGATTGGTTGAAACGAATGATTGAGTGGGATAGAAAGGACATCAGAACAAGTTTTATTCCCAGGGACCGACTTGATTTCAGGGTAGAACGTGTGAACTATTTTAGTTTTGAAAACAAAATTGGTTTCTATTGGACACAGGTGGTAAATCTACAGAACGATTTGGAGAATAATGAATGGATAAAAATTTCAAGAGTCTGCAGGTCGCATTATTTCAAACAATTGAAAGTTTTCAAGTCTAACTCCTTCGAAAAAATAGGAAGTAAGTCACTGACATACTTTGGAATAAAATTTACTTGAGTTACCTTTCGGTAGTGCCCGAGTGGTAACGTCAACAACTTATCCCCTCGGAGAACGTGTGTTCGAATGCCACAAACACCGCCTGACTTTCTCCTCTGTGTGTTGAAGGGCAGCCGTTTGATTAACCACTTCCTCCTTCCTAAAAATTATATCATTATATATTCAATAAAAGGAAGAAAATTAAAAAACTGACGACTGACAATTACTGCTTCCAACAGAAAAGACTCCATGTTTTTTAACGAAATTCAATGAAAGTAAACGGTAGAAAAGAGACCAAGTCATCAAAGGGCTTAAATCAATACCTGGTTCCCTATCATTCGTACTGATAATGCATGACTCACAAGAACTTAAAGTGTGGTGAAATGGCTGTGAAACCTACGATATCGAAGGCTTCAAAATTTCTTAGTCGAAGCTGTCCGTCAGAGATGAAAATGCGCTTTTACATTCGATTACAATAATTTATCACTGTGGTATGCAAATATTCGCTCATGCTTTTAAATATGATGTAGATGTGTATGATAACCGACAAAAAGTACTGGACAGCTGCTTCGTCTTGTTTGGAAACCGTCAGCAGAGCGCACGTTTGTCTCTCTGTCAGGACCCAAACCGCGAACCTTCGGGCTGGGACTTCAAACCCTAACCGCTGAGCTACACGGTCGACGGTCATCACTTTGTGCGAAGGGCTCAGCCAATCTAGACTATGGATGTTTGAATCAGCCCATTTAGATTTTTATAGACACCAGGCACTGTTAATTCCCCACTAGAGCCTGGTGTCTGTGAAAATCCGGATGGGCAACTCCAAACATTCACAGTCCAAACTCGCATATGCTACTTTTGTCAATCTGGAGTCCATGATACTTAACCGTGCACCAAGAATGCCAAGAGACTGGACTTGTTAGGGACTGAAATCATCCACCCTACCTAATACACGATGAACTTCCCAATATAGTATCAGTTTATTATTGTACATACGATACGATATATTACATCGTTTGTTTAGTCATTCAGCGATCAGTTAAATCCTGAATGGTATTTTTTCTTGTCCTGCCAATGATGTAGTAGAAAAAGGTTTGTCTTGCAAATGTTTTACAATTGCGGTGCTTTCATGGTCGAGAACAGCAGTGCAGGGCCATTTGTGTGTAGTTCCTCGATTCCCTGTAATTTAAAGAACTTACATAAATGTTTGCACGCGACACTGTAACCGACAGCTATTAATCATGGGTACAACTAAGTAGTTATATTTAACACATTGGAAAATGCGATTTTTCTCACTATCTTGAGAAAGTTAACTCAAAGAACAGTTCTCCTGAAATTATGACAAGTAATATATGCACACTAGGAGTAAACAAGAAAGGTGTAGTTACGTTGTAAATCGTGCGCATCGAAGGATAATTGTGTTGTCTCATCCAGGTCAAGCGCTAAACGGCAGCCATCGATTGATTGTTATGTGCTGCAGTGATTATGCAAGACTTCCATCAAACCTGCCCGGAGTTTGAGCGTTAGAATCTTATTCGCACCACTACCCAACGTTTTCTATTCTCTGTGTTAGTAGTAGTGCCTGAAAAACTGCCGTTTAATTCCTTCAATTCAAGTCAAGTTCCTGAAAGTCGTTTGTCCAATTATAGATTCAACAACATTCATTAAAAATGTTATTTTAACTATTGGTAATATGATGCATTAGAACATCATTAACTTCGTCATTGTTTGAAATCCAGACAATTTAAATCAGACGATTCTTGCGTAGAATGGGAAAATGGATGCTCATAACGAGGATAATTTGGTTGTCGGTTAACTCAGCAGATATAAGATTCTTTCCGCGTGCCTCTTGACCAATGATGTATGTTCTATTGTTTATTACTCGATCATAGGTCACAGTGTACTTCATTTTGAGGAGAAATGTGTGCTAATTTTTAATACTAACCTCTAAGGCATAGCATATGTGGTTCGGTATAAACTAGACTACTTCGTCTCAGTATCAGGTCTGTTGCTAAACAAGACACGTGTATTCCAACGCTTTTTGATTTGGTTTGAGCATCGGTTACATTATATAGCATTATCCATCCCATATATGCGGGATTTTGGTAATCGTTGAAAAACTATAGGGAACTCCCTTAGCTCTTAGCACATGACGTCAATGGTATTCGTGTCTTTTATTCCATCTCACCTCTTATTTATTCCGAACGCTTTTGCCGCGGTTGCTTCCTGTTCTGACACCCTAGGTTGAGTCCGAGCAAACACCTCCCCGTCCGCCAATTGGTACCAAAGGAAGCATGCGAAGACCCAAGAGGATAGAAGAGGAACCCAAAGAAACGGAAACAGTGGACACGCCCCTCATACCGCCAGGCAACGTATGTGAAAATTGATTTTATCATTCAGTAGGCCTCATGAGTAAAATATTGTTTTCTGTTGTCATTTTCTATTAAGGAACACAGCGAAAGGCGTGTAGACTTGTTATAAACCTGTCATTGGTTTCCATGTATGCTTATAGAAGCAACTTTTTACTATCGGAATTTTTGCTAAACGGACTGCAAACTAAAAGGATTTAATATATTTTATAAAATACGTTAGTTAAGTTGGTAAACAAATTCGATTTTGTGAATCATCAATTGGTAAAACAAGACATGTTTCTCGAGGCTGTACTATGTATTACCTGTAATAGTATCTGAGAAATACGTCTAGTTTTGTGAGCTTGAATGAAAGCTGTTCGAACGGTTATTCCAGCACAGTGGCCTGCTTTATATAAACATCGACATCACGACAGTTCTTCAGATACAATTGAATATTATCTATTTCGGACTATCAGATGAAGGCATGTATCCTGGTGCGTGTTTATTATCATGCACCTCATAGGAAAATGTACGTCATAGATTTTTATTCGGACACCTAAAACGTTTTTTGAGTTGCTTACTATAGGCTAAGAAGGAAATCAAACAACCATGGTTTAGCCGGGGATTTGTGGTGGGAGATTCCTGTGTATCGGGAATGCTAGACAGAAGTACTTGATGCACATATTTTAAATATGTTTTACTCATCGAATGTTTTAACGGTCAAGTGTCTTAAAAAGACAGAGGAACTAGCGATCACAGAGGTTTCGAATCACACAATTTAGGTGACTTGACGAATTTATTTGATATGTTTATGTTTAACCTGCCGTTGTAGAAAAATATCCATTGACAGGACTATTGCGTTCCCGTATGATCATTCATCATTAATTGACACTGAGGTTTGCATCGCAGTGAAGAATGTCAATTGGTAGGTCTCAAGATAGTCAGATGTCGCAGCCTCAAAAATAACAGAATTTGTCAAAGCTCACATGGTTTCAGTGCCTAAAGCGCTACAACAATGAAGACTGACATAAGCAGTATGGGAAAACATTTTAAAGGATTGCTCTGAATTGTTGCGACATTCATTTTAAAAAGTATTGGTGATATATGCACAGAACTGGATCCCTATTTATTTAAGCATGAGATTTGATGAGTTTCTTTTTAATTTCTGGTAATTCAGTATAATATCAAATGGAATTACAGGTGAATGGGATATCCCTGGCGCCATGTTACTTAAAGAAATCCATCTCAGAACTTTGATAGGCTTATAGTGGAACATCAACTGTAGGTTTTTTCTATCATCTGTTAGCTGTTTTGAATTTGTCTTACTTTTTCTGTATTTTCATATATTTGATAATTCTCACATCCTATTTGAGGACCATTTGATAATTCCCCCAAATGACCAAATCACAAAATGTGTGGAATTCAAGGTTAACTGGAAAACTTATGAATCAACAAATGGTGTTTCGTTTGGTATCTACTCACGTGTGAACAATAATCTCCAACGAAACACAGATCACTCCTCATTTTTATTTCCTGTTTCATTACATATTACTTGCAATTCCACCATAACTTTCTCCATTTGGTCCTAATTGACACATCGGTTGAAATGCAATGACACAAGGCACAAGAAGGAGAGAGCGACTGAATTGCATCCAAATGACCTGGTTGAATATAAAATTCGTAGTCAATATATATGAGCTATGTTAAGTAGCATTTTTAAAAGCAACGTTCTCTTCTGATTAAATCATGAGCACAATGAATGAATAACTTCACTCATGAACCACGGAGTTCAGTCTTATGCTGTGAGCCATTTCTTGCAGAAAGAATCTACAACTGTGGTCACATAAAGCCACCCATGACCGATACCTTGAAATCAACTGTCCTGTTCCTACGTTTCATGAGTGTCATTGCTTTTACGAAAACAATCTGTAAAATGTCTTTGGCTGTTAATCAAACAGCTTGCTCCGCCTAATGTTGCAAAGCGTTCCTCAGAACGAGTACATCCCCACGATTAACTAAAACAAAACGTGCCATTTCTTTCCATCTGCTTTTCTGCATGCACTGTATGGCCCATTCTGGTGAGACAACTTATATTGATCACAAGCCATAGAGTTTATTTCACCGCGTGGTTTGAAATGTTACGCCAGGCGACTCAACATTGGCGTGAACAAGTGCATTAGTGGTTTGGTTGATTCTCACCTTGTGAACGACGAATCACGTGACCCACGTGCCGCTCTGAACTGCGTGATTAGTGGCTGTCGACCCACGGGGATTACAACGGAAGTGTTCGGAATCAGTTCAACTAAATTGCTTTTGAATCAACCCTAAATAAGTTCATTAGACCAGTTGATATGCACATCATTTGACCGTTTCCGCGACTTTCCGTACTCATAAATCATCTTAATCCATATGTGTTCAAAACGGGTAACATCCGGTGTTGAAAACAAGAATTATCAGATTAATTTTGTTCGCCATTTCCTCGGTGCCTCAAAAACTAAAAGTGAATTTAAAAATTTAATACAAGGAAGATGCGATTAAAATTGTCGGACGAACTGTTTGAATTACTCTCATATTTTACCCACGCAAAAAGACTCTAATCACCGCAATCTTTCACACCCGATGTATAGATCAAATTTATCCGAAACACTTTGAGAGGACAAACAATTGTTGTTACAGAGAGTTTTTTCATAACTGTTTCCTTACGCCATGTTGTTCATGCGGGCAGCGGCTAAGAGGAACGCTAAATACTCCTAGGGTGAACAGAAAGCAAGGAGTAACAACTATTGTGAACCACAGAAGCACAGTTGAACCGAACTGATGGATTTCGCGATAGTGACTTACACCAAGGTTTAAGCATGCGAACTCAGTCCGTACGCTCTGTCTGGGAAAAATAATGTTAGTGGACAGCAGTGAATATATTGAACGTGGTTGTACATAAATAGTCTTGGTAAAAATCGATTAAAAATACAAACTCACGACTGGATTGACAACACTGGCAGATAAAGCTTTTAAATTTGGAAGGAACTGTCAAAATAGGGATATGAATAAACAAAAGCTGTTTTGGACGAGGTGGAAAGAAGCAGAAAATGGGACAACATAATGTGAATGCAAGTTTTGTGGTCAAATCACGAATACCGGTCAGCGTGCTTGGATGGATGGATGGTAGAAGTTAAAATTTTACCAAATAATTTTCATGAAGGCCTCCATACTCAAAGCGATTAGAAGAAAATGAAATCAGTTTGAATATGTATGATATCTTTTGAACAGATGGAAAATGAATAGTTTTTGTTGCACCAAAATTCTGCCTAAAGCTGAATGTGACCCTAATTTAGACCCCACCACCCATGAATCATGTTAAATGGATACCATGAGGATTACTAATCCACTTTTACCCACCACACCTTTGATATTCGATAAAAATCCGATCAAGTGAAACTAAGTTTGGCTGATTCATTCCATCGTAATTGGCTGCCTACTTGACCAAGTCAGTTGCTAGGGCTAAGGCACAAAAATACAGCACAAAACTACTTTGCAGTTGGTCGGTTTACAACAGCAAATAGAAAGTTCATTAATATGCATCGTCAAATAAGGTATGTTGACATTTGTCCTACCATGGGTTGTTAATAATTTCATGTTTTTTATTTTTCAATGCACAACCATTGAACTTCCATTTCCGTCCTTTGAATGTTGTCAGTTAAACTGACCTCGGTACTCCCAACACGGTTTGTGCGACCGTGCCTGCTATTCAGGCTTTTCATGTATCTGATACCAGATCATAATCGACCACTCGTTACTTTCTTCCAAGCACAGTATCACACGCAGAGAGAACAAACCGGTGACATGAGTAACACACTCAGTCACGGTCAGTGACGGATAGGGGTAAAGCGCTTAGCGTGAATCACTGCGCAAGTGCACAATTGCAATTCACCGACCGATTTCTAAGCTGACTTCGTCATTGCTTATCTGAGTGCACCGAAAGTAAAGATGATAAGTAGTTACTGTGACACAGCTTACTGACCAAGTGAAATCATTGAAGTGTCTGACCGTAGCACACGAAACCAGTGACGCTTATGTGTCTGTTTGGATTTAACCGTTGGTTACGTGCAATCTACTTCACAACCCACTCGCTGGTTACAGTGAAGATTTATTCCTTAAGGGTATGAAACCGACTGCAGTGTCTACAGTATCACGGGAGTTATTTTTCACACCACGGGCCAATTTGTCTAAAGGATGGTCTTGGGAACTCAGAGGCAGCCGAATCGCTGAGTGTGGACTTTGACGCTCCCAGCTTGGGAGTAAACACAAGCAGAACACAAATTTCATACCATACTTTGATGTTTATGAAGAAAACGAACATCAACTAAAATCACTACAATATCAGTAAAAATCGTGTATTCGTGGTACAATGGTCCTGAAAAACAGTGATACTTATATATTTCATTCTGAAGCTCAGTGTCGAAAAAAGGTGGAACATGTTGTCCCAGATTATTAATTGAATACCACTAATTGGTTTGTTGATATATATTCAATGAATTGAACCACAATTTCCAATCTGACTATCAAAGGTAACTATGCCTTAGGGAAGTGTGCAAAAGTCTGGTGTACATACCACTTCTCTCCGGGATCCAGAAGACTGTGACCTGGCTCACCCATGACGAAGAACAAAATGAATCAGACGAGCAAATATTTTCCCCTCAAGGAGAATATTTTCTAACTATATTCTGAGAATAAGCGAAAATCTGCATAAAATGTGTAACCTACCCCGTGACGTGTTTTCCGCTTATGTTTGAAACTGTTGAAAGGAGCACTAATTGTTTTAATTAAATATCAATTTTGGACAACAAGCGACAGAAACAGTCGTTTGAAAACGTTCTGGGCATAGCTATGGTTCTTTAGAAGAGTGTGAAGACAAATACTGTGAGATGATCACATTGCTTTCAATCTCCTCACTCGTCACATCGTAAAACAATCTGGGATCTATACAAGCAAGTTTTGACAATTACAGTGGTTCAACAGTCAGTTCCACGGTCATTGGAAACTATTTTGAGATTTGGATCAGGCTTTTAAAAACTTCTCCTTAAAGAATATTCTCCTGATTTATTTCATTGAACTGAACTTTCTTTCAGTTTCATTTAAATTTAGCAATCGGACTTGTGCTATCATTTGTAACCCCGTAATACAATGTGGAGACGAGTGACACAGATTGTGTGCTCTCTTCATCTATAGTCCTCGATTGGTAGCCTTTGTTTCGCAGACTGGGTAGGTAGAACAGTTCAGCTACGATTGACCAGCATTCAATATTGTTTGCCCTCACTTACAGGCATATACAGTCACTCGCGCGCGCGAGCGCACACACGCACGCACACAGACACAATCATTGTACAATGGATTGGGTCGGTCTTTTGAACTTGAAACTTTTGCACATTCGGTCGTGAACTAATTTCCTTTGTTCTCGCATTCTCAACCCAGTAGATATTTTTACTTGGACAATAACGGAAAAATTTTGAATAGAATTTTGGGACATTAGTAGAGAACCTTTGGACGTATACATACGTAGTCGTAATGGGGGGAGGTAGGTGTGGAACTCCATTTCCAATACATATCCATCGGTCATGAGTGAGGTCAAATTAGACTTGGAGGCTTTTCTAATGAAGATCAGTCATCAACGGTCGACAGAGAACATTTTTGCATAAAGAAAACGTTTGGTTATGAATTTGGTTATTCAATGAAATCACGGTAATGGGAATCGAACAGACGGCTATCTGGTGCGAATACAACGGGTAATGTTAAAAGTAAGGTTGCAATGAGTGAAGGTGCAGCTACACACACTCCAGTTAAGTTACATCACACACATCTGACTGAGTTCGATTTGGCTAGATGACGAAAAGCGGATCACACCAGTATGTGTGTGCTGATGTCAATGCCAAAATAGATATAATGCTCCTGCCCTAATCCATACTACTGAAAATCGGTCATCTCACCTTGCAAAAACATTATCTTGGTCTTAGCTGATTGTACCACTAAACTGCAGAGGTTGTGCATATCCTTGGAACAAACCCGATGGTCGGGTCTTGAACCTACAAAACACTACTTTTTTGGTTAAACACAACATACAGACTTTGATTTTGTAGAGTTCGTCACACAATGCAAAAACCTAGACAATCAGGTGGTTCCCAGAAAATTATAAAAGGAATTCGGCAAGTAATATGGTTGGATATTCAAGTAGTCAATCAATGCGGGTTGGGGTGGGGGATTTACGCGTCCAGTTGTTTGTGAATCCCATTGATTACTGTGATNGATGTGGGAGGTGATGGTGATTTTAAATCCCATAATGATTTTCGCGTCAACCATATCTGGCTGTCAAACTGTAAACCCCAACCTAATGATGGATCCACATCAGTGATTGATGAGAGGCCTTATCCTACTCCCGTCAAAGTGTCTCATCTCCCATGTGCCCTAACCACCCGGGCAGTCCGACTACTATTTGTGCACGGATGATGCTGCTTTGGATGGAATAACATTAGAATCCTAATCAGCCATTTGTCTGATGCGTTTTCGCTATCTATGGATTTTTTTTTTGTTTTAGACCAAAATACCATACGTATTAAAAATGCGGAAAGAGATTAATCACGGGAATGAGCGCCGAGGAAGACAACGATGACGGCCGCGACAGAGCAGAAGATATGACTGAGTAGGGCGATGTTCCAATAAAGAGGACAACTCTGGCAGCGCAACTGTTTTGCCAAAATTTTCTGAAGAATTGTGCTCAGAATAAGAAATATATAGAGAAGAAACTGAATGTATACTGGGACAGTGGATAAGCAGAGAGACAACCAACCATGGAGTACTACTACCTGATTAATTAAACTAAATGCTTATTTCTAACAAAATGGGAGCCAGTCCACTCTGAGCTGCTATTTGGAAGGCGTACACTCAAAAATTGTCTTTTTGACCTTTTTTGCAATGAACATTCATTTCGAGCGACAAACCTCGGAAGGAGCGAACAAATTTGAAAGATCGGTATTCTAATGGTATCATTGGTGATGCATGCAAGGGGTTAGGTCTGGAATCATGGTAATAGTTCATGAGTGCAACGCTTCATGAACCCGATCCACTTGTTCTATGATCCCGCTGCACATTTTGTCGTAGGTAAAAAAGTGAACCTTTGGCCAGGGACCTGAACGAAACCAGTTCTGGTGGGTATATCAGACGATGGTTTTCATTACAATTCTGATAGAGCATCGAATTTGCAATGGGATAGACACTTCATGGTATACTTATGCGTAGTTTCAATAAGGGAATAAATATCATTTGTTTATTTGGAACAATCTTGACGATGATATTTTTACAATTTCTGATGAATATGTGAAAAAACGACGGAAGAAGGACGCAGCCCTTATTTGGTTAGAAAAATGATTGCAACAGACAAAATGGCACCCATGTTTATAATTGTGTTCACGAATGCGTTGAAACATCCGGAAAACAATGGTTAACTGTTATATGACGGTGCAAGATTTTAGCATATATATATGGACCACTAAATTTTGGACAGAAAAACTTACGGCATCGTAGTACCCTTCTCTATTTTAATGCATTACCTAATCACAATCAGATTCTTGAAAGTCAGTCGACTGTAAACATGGAGGTTTCGCAGTTTTTAGTTCATTCGGTGAGTTGCGAGCACAATACACATACACGTACGTCTCTGTATGGCATGGGAATATCAATCGTGTTTGTCACGACATGCTTGACCGCTGAATACCCTAATGATGCCCACACAATTGATTGTAACTTTACGATTCGGGCATAAATCTGGTTGGCAGGCCAGTGCGCCTAGGTCGCGATAGATTGCTCGGCGGACACCAAAATGGCTTGGGGTGTCCCGTGTATTCTAATGATTTACAGTACGCTCATAGTCAGCCCCGTCTTTTAAAAGGGAATACGTATAACTTACTGGTTATCAATTACATTTATGCTTCGCAAAAAAGGATTTCATTTCAATTTGCCATTCGATGAGACTTCTAAATAACAGGAATCCATGCTTCCGTGGACAAGTGAATAGAAGGATTTCTTCATAGATATAAACGAAAAAAATTCGTTCACAGTCGACTCGGAAAATATAAGTCTAAGGTGGTTTTAACTTGCTTCAATGGGAAAGAATCGGATTTGTAATATGTAACACTCCGAACGTTGTACAGCGTGAACGTTGTCACGGAAAAACGCCACTGTCAAATATACCACTTATTTTCTTAGTTTCAGTTGGCTCCAATTGGACATTCTTGTTTGTCAAAAGCTGTCACTGGATAGCTAGTGAAAGGTGATGGCTCCAAGTTACCGATGTGAAAGAAAATAGGAAAACTGTAAAAAGACTTACCCTCATCGTCTGTACGCCAATATGATTGCATTTTTGATGTCCCCCGCAAGTGAAGTTGAGTTGCTACGCCTTTAAGCTAAGGTATTCCTACACTTGTTCAGTGGTTACGCAACAGACAAACTTTTATTCATTCATACGGGATGGAGACAATTGCAAATGAAAAACTGATGATAGAATAGTAGCCATCTGTGATGCGATTGGGAGTAGCCATGTCCACGTCTGCTGTTGCCAATGTGGTAGTCCTAGTCGCACTGCTTAAACTATCTCACGGAAAAACTGAAGCAGCCTTTTCATGCTCCCGAACTTTCCATCTGTTTTCATCTATTCTGTTATCTTGGTTGAGTTACTCCTTTTTTCTATTAACGAATACATCATTTTCTCCCCTCTTTTTTCCTCCTCTCCGTACCGACATTTGTTTTCGTGAGCACAGGCACCTGTTCCGGACCCGAATCCACAGGGAGTTTTTGACCGACGCGACAGTAAGCGACAATCTTCTCGACGAAAGTCGAATAAAGGTCGGAGATCCGAGCCAAACGGAAAGCACGCAAGTGAAGTAAGCCCATATCTTCTGTTGTTGGTGGTGGCGGTTAAGGTAACACCAAAAACTAATTATTCATCCGAAAAAGATACTCTTTGGGTTTACCGAAGCCACATCGGACATTCGAGGAACGAACTGCATTTAGATTTAAGGAAAATTATGTAACTCCATGAACTACAATCGTTTAATGGTATTCACCCCGATTTTATTTGCATCTATAAAGGTATGTCACTTGCCGTTGGGATTGACAGAAAAGAAAACTCTTACTTAGTCTTCCATTTTATTGTGCATGAGACACTAGAATGAAATTGCCGCTAAATGAACTTCAGTTTAAACTATTAGGAACCGGTGAAATAATGAAATCAACATACACTAAGGTGCCTGAAAATTTGACCGTGCCGAAAGCAAATAGGAATAATCTCGACCCGAGTCAAACTAATCAAAATCTTCACATCTCTTCGCAGATCACCGAGTGACCATCTTAATCGTCCATTAATGTACTGCTCCTCTCGATGAGAACTAGGTATCGAAAATATCATCTTCTGACACATTTAGCTCATATTCTAATCATATCTGTGGATGGAAATTAGATATCTTCAGTTTAGCCAGGAAACAGTAACCTAGTAATCTACACTACATCGATCATTCAAGACGCAATCAATGGTTTGCATAGATCGTTTTATTCAACATGGACAGTTTTTTCCGCCTCAAAACACAGAAGTCACGATTACGCCTAATAAGCCAAGTTTGACCTAGCTGTGGCGGAATGCCCTAAACTCCGGATGTCATATTAGTGCTGAAGTTGAGTGACATTAAGAAAATCCAATGGAACTTCAATTTGGACGATAAAGAGTCATCTAGTATTTTCCTGTAAAAGGAAGAGCTATAAGTACCCACCTAATCAAATTGGCTTTTCTACCAATCTAGCAATCCCTATCTCACCAGAAAACATTTACACAATCGATTCAACTCTGAATTAATCTGAGTAGAGAAACGGTTAAATTATTTATTAAACTAAATTTCTGTTAATGATATTCCCTGGCTTATTCAAGAAATGTATGGAATCGTAACAGTCATTCTGGATAACAAACCAATAACAAAAATGATAATGCGCTCAAACATCTTGGCATAAAATCTTGACTTAGCTTTTAGCAAAGATTTTCAATGTTTGGGTCTAAAAACTGGAAACGGCTCCACAGCCAACCACTCATGATGACCAATATTCGGGGCTAAGGTCAGGTTGGTGAACCAGTGAATCTTGACTCATTTGGTGCCTCTAGTAAGCCGTAGCTCCAAACTTTTCAAACGCACTAGCTCCATGGCATCCAGATTGTGCTGGTTATTGACTTCATTTGGTTTTAGGGTATACTAGGTATCATGGACTTATGAGTCACGCACCAAGGACGCAATACCCGAGAGACCGGAAAACGACCTCACTGGATTGCGGTTTACAGACACAATGCCCTGCTGTTTTCCGGGTCAGCCTGTGACTCCGGTCGTGAAGTCCTAAGAAGATCACCTACAATCTGGCAACAAGGAACAGACTAGGAATTGATTTTTTTTTAAACAGCTTCTTGATGCGCGATTTGTTTGATATAAAATCCGGGTCAAACCAAGAGGGAAATATAATGATCTTAGAGTGGTAAGCTTTAATTAACCCATTCGATTGTTAAGAAACACCAGGCAATCTCGATGTTCTTGGGTGTGGGTTTCACTCCTTGAGAGATCGTTACTTAATTTCATGCAAGAACACAAAAGGAACGCACTGCTGACGAGTCTCAAACAGGACGAAACAGCTTTCCAGTGCTCTTTGTCGGTTATCTTAAACGTTTTCATTGCATGTAATAATAATGTTATACATGCTACAGCTAACGGACAGGGACACATTTTACAAACTAGTTCACGAAAAACGCAGCTGAATTTTAGAAAGATAATAACAAAATAGTACATTTTTGAAGTTTCTGGTCTTTTATTTACATCACATTTATGTGTTATCAAATATTGGTGACGAGTTTGGCCGCAAATGCAACAACAGGAGCGTGCACATAGTTCAGTTGATAACAAAAATGTGTCCGACTTACATTAGCTTGATTTGTTCACCGTAAACCGAAGTGAAAACCGGTTGCAAGTTCTTCCAAGTGACATACGTATTGATGAAACATCAACATCGTGAACCGTTTCAACAATAGACAAAAATCACATGAGAATTAAAGAAACCCTGAAGGCTAGAGAGTCTTTCGCCTGAATGCTTCCAGAAAATGACTTTACGATTCATTCCACCCAAGCACGCTAGAGACAGAATAAATAGGAATCACTGTTTGCAGCTTACCTAGCAGGATTAAGGTGGTTTGAAAAATATTTGTTAAAGTTCATTTAGTTTACTTTCTTCTGTTTTGAGTTTGACCGTTTGATCGATAAAATGCTGCGCAACTTGTCCAGCCTCGAAATTGGGATTGGCAGATCTGGCTAGCCAAATGAATCGGGCAGAAAAACTGGAAATTATTTATTATTTACGTAAAAACTTTTTCACCTACTCCAGAATCAAGATAAATTCTTGTCTGTTCCATTCGATTCTAAGTCAAATTTAATTTAATTTCTCTTTTTAGATCCACAACAAACACTCTTCGGGTGGTCTTATAGCTGTAGACAACAGACGACATACACAATTGACCGCTGCTGTGAAATCCGAAGAAAAACGTATTCAATCAGCCGAATTGGAATCCAGCTCACTGCGACGTACTCGCAGTCTTCCGGACAAAACTCATCGCTCCAAATCCGCCGCACTCCCGCGGGTATCTCGCAATTCAAGTGTGAGGACTAAACCACAACCTTCAGCACGTACCCGTCGAGTTAATATTGTTACAGACGGCCTAGCGTCAGCTATGCCAGACTCAAGTGCACTGAGTCATGAACCGCCTCAGATGAATCCTTCAGCGAAGTCAGACCAAAGACAATCCCTTTTGTCACCTCGCGCCTCAGGCATTTCTTCAGTGACAAGTACTTCCAGTCGAACACTGAGCAATCGTTCCACGCGAACTATTCAGTACATCGAGCCACCACCAAATGGTCGAAAACAATCAAAATGGTGTTGTTGTAGCTAACTAAGACGGACATCTCCCGTAAAGGAAATTTCCCCCTATAGGATGAGAATATACATTAGATAGATCAAAGAACGCCTGTGCAGTCAAGTGGCTGTCGTTCGACATGTCTTTCATTCCGCATGTGTCACCGCATACAACGCGTTTGCATTACACTCGAGATAGCCCCAAATTAAGTAACGAGCAAGCAGAGTTTTTGTAACATACCCAAAAACGATTTCCATCACATACAGCCATTAATTCATCTGAAACAATCAACGCACTTGTATCTCGGGGCTAAAAATTTATTTTGTTCTACGCAACTATGTACAGGACAGTATCTTCGCCAGTGTGCAAAACTTGTTTTTCTCCTGATTTCTTTGTGATTTTTATCTCAATTCGTTGCAGTTTGCACGATCTACTGGTGAGAACGTTTTTACGAAAAATCGGATGCCAGTTTGCTTGCAGATTTCAAATTGTTTTCGTTCTCGTTCAGTGCGTTTTCTTCTATTCGGCTGTCAGTCTCGTTTGGTTGTTCTCTTGTCAGTCAATTTCGCTGCGTTTTTTTCTTGCTTGGACTTTGTCCTCGATTAAAATTCAAAGCCTTATTTTATCCGCTTTGCTTGATTCTTCTACGTCATCTTTCAACCTTGCCGTTCATCCTTAGTGGAAACCTCATACCAGTTATTGGAGTGACAAGCCTATCCCACCGGAAGCCTCGGTTTTGTTTGTCGGTGATGGAACCTGAGGATTGGAAGGTTCCATTAACAGAGCGCTTATACTTGATCATCATACTAAATCAGAGAGGTTCGTTGGATGATGTCGTTATTTGATTAGGATTTTGTTTTATGTATGTCGTTGAGGAGCGACGTGTCAGTGGTCAAGATTCACATTTGCAATGATATAAACTATCTCGGCTAAGGGCTAAGGAAGCACAGCATTGTGAAGACGTGTGTAGACTATCCTGACTGCAAATAAATGAAATCAGTGACAACCACCCTCAGATGCTTTTGTCTACGGATACTCGAGACCACCTTCGCTGTCAGTAAAAGGCCCAGTTGGAACCTGAGAATTAGCAACCGTTCGGCACATTAGTTTGTTTTCGATATTCCATCACTGTTGGTTGTTCCAATCAATCAACATTGTAACTCAACATGTTGTTATTCGGGAAGTCCTGACACTGATTAGAAGACATTTGCCCCATGTAATTTGTCCGAAATGAGCTTTAAACTGGGTTTATATCAAATCCTGACTAACATTGGGATCAATTTCTCTAGATTTGGGTCGCCCGTGGTATATGCACAACGGACGAAGTTCTATCTGAGGCCTAAATGAATTAATTTCACCTTGAAAATTTAATTACTGGCAAACAGAATGACACGGTTTTATTTTCAACTAATAGTAGGTTTTTGACCCTAATTTTTCTTTCGGTTGACCTAAATCATCATTCAGACATGCTTTCATTTCAACACGAAATCCGCACGGCTAAACGTTGTATTCGCCAAATCATTGAACAGATAATACACTGCGTTTTTCACATCCAACTTTGTTCTTCTTCCACAAATGTTCCTCTCGTGCATGCAATGTAACGCTGAACCGTCTCAACGCTGTTCTGATTGTGCATACATTGTCTGAATCGGTTCGTATTGTGTCTTTTTATATTTCATCGATTAGGCTAAGAAAGCGTTTCTCATTAGGCTAATCATAAAAAGTAACTAACTATTTGTTCTACAATTGGGAGTGAGATGGAGATATGACTTGGTTCTATTTACAAAATAATGCCTAAGAGTAACCGCTTAGGCAAGGAGTAAATTGATTTTCACTTTGCCACTTTTCTTCCAATCCTTTTGGGTGTTTCTCTAGTCTACAAGTGATCCAGCTTTCGCGGAAAATTCGCAGTTTGGTAAAACAAAAATAAATCTAATTTCTAACTTTACCCTGCCACTTTATCAACATGATTTTTTCATTTCTTGTCCTATAAGGGGATGCATTATTTTGAGGAAACAAGTCCCCTTATGCTGAAAACTATTTATCGTGTCTGGACAGCAATTCTGATCTAAAATGTTAACTGCCGCAGAAAAATCTAAGCCCCAGGATACATCAGCTGAATATAGTACGTGAGACGACCTATTTTGCACATCCAAAGTTTCCGGACGAATTAGTTTTTAGTATCTTCAGAAAACCTGTAGCAACATATAGTACTTGAGTTGAACATGAAAACAGTACGAAAAAAAAGCTTCATAGAACAACATGGCTGACATCTGTACCGTTGGCCAGTTATAATGCATTTACTTTGTCAGTAATCTAAGTTTTCATTGGGTACACTGAAGCTTAAACAAACATAATCATTGTAGGCACAGTTTGTTTGTATTTCTTGATCGTACACTTGATACGGTCAATTTGATTTAATTCGAATAGGTACTTCATATGCCTTTTTCCCTTGCTCCTCGCTCTTTCTAGGCCTCGTCTTCCTCCTACGGAGTATACGAAGGGATCCCGGTGAGTCTTTCTTAGGCTTGCTCAAAGTAGCTCACTTGAGTATGGTTTATTCATTAGCAGGAAACGACACACCTCCGGGGATCTGATGGTAACTAGTTCATATCTTTTGGACACTGGAACCTGGTATTTAGGTCCCAAGTCAATTCATAAAGCGGTTTTAATTTACCTCTATTGAAGATGAACATACAGCTATTAAAGAATCACTCCTCTGTGGAAATGGCATGGTAAAAACCAGGATGATGGTACACTGCATATACAACCAGTTTAGATAAATTCATCCAAGTTTGATTTTAAGGGTCTCAATGACAAGATCGGCGTAAGTAAGAAACCGTGCAACCTACAGTGTTACAGAAGTCTTGTATGTTATGGTGCACGCTGCTATATGCTTATACTTAGAGCAAGTGCTAGATGTAAAGATATATTTACTAAGATGAGAGTAAATGGGGTGAGATTGGTCTAGTAATATTGTGGTAGAAATTTTCTAGCAAGCCCTAAGGTGCTGTGAAATTATAAACTACGCGACATGTTCGCGAGTTATACCACTGTATCGAATTACGTGCTTCATAGATGTACGTATGAGTTTGAGGTGTTTGGTTAAAAGTCACGGAACAATAACTGGGGATGCATAAAGCCAGTGGGGAACGATACAAGATAAGACCAAACGTTTTATTAATTGAGTTGGGGCAGATAGCATTTTTAAACGAATAATGTAAGATGTGAGTTTCCTAACTTTTTAAAATGTGTCGACGACATGAGGAGACCAAGAATGATTACGGAAAATGGTGACTCCAAGATATTTGACGGAGCATATTGTGGAAACTTGTTCTCCAGTAATAATAACACACTGGCACGAGTACATCGTATCAATGTATCGGTCGCCCTCCCGTAAAGAAAATAAGACATGGTTACACTTGAAAGGATTCATTCTAAAGTTGTATCATGCAGATCAGTCAGTGAGCAGTGAAATACTGTGCATAAGTTTGTGGAATTTACAAACGGAATCTCAATCTGGTGTATTTGAACAGTCTGCATTTTGATTTATCCTCAGTTTAGTACTAGGTTGCTTATAAGCGCCAGAAAATACGATCAACGCATGGTTTTCTGGTTGTCACTAGTGATCATAATGTTTTTTCTGCATGACTGAACCATTATGAGACAGGGTAGTATGATAATATATAAGCAGACAGATGCTGAGAACGGACAGTGCCATTTCCTACCCGGGTTATTTCTACCTCATTTGGAAAGCTAAATCTACGCCATCCTTCAAAAAGTATCCAATTGAGTGACTTACGCAAGTGACTTACCCAGAAAATATTCCTTTACATGCCGTTGACTATTCACAGTTGCAAACCTAATCAATAATGAAAAAGAAGCATATTTCTTTTATGCAAACACAACCAACTGTGAGCTAACATTTACTCTCTCCACCGTGCTAGTCAACTGGAAGACTCAACTATTCAGTTCATTTTCTTACTAGAATAGTCAGAGCAAACTTACGCGACTGGACCAGAAGTAGTGATCACGTTTGAAGAAACGGAGCGTTCCAGACACGGAAGGGCGTTTGCATCGCACAGACCGGACATTCAGACCTTTTTCTTTTCATATACGTATATAAAACACTCGTTTTAACTCAGTCATCTAGCTTATTTCTATCGCTTGCTTACACTTGTTTGTTTTTCGTCTGTCTATTTTTGATCCAAGCTCCCATACCAGACCAGCGAAAAGGTGAGTCCAATTAAGGGCATCACTTTAATATGTTTATGTCATCGTTTCTACAACCGATGAGATTTAATTTTGTGTTCCTATTTATTTGACCAAACCTAAAGTAATCAGTACTCAGTCGCATCTCTTGATCTTTGATGATCACCTGCGCTTTCGCACAGTGCATGCTCTGCTCGATGAGTTACGAGGTCATACCGATAGCAGTGATCTTATCGCATTAGGATCTCCCAGTCAACTTTCAGAGGTATATAGAATCCACCAGGTAGCACATAACCCGGCTGTCACGTTAAACTTTTCTTAGAATCCACCAGAATCAGCAGTGCCTTCGTAGTCCAGCTGATAGAGTGTATGCTGTACACGGCTTAGTCGACGTCCCTAAGTGGTTTCAAATCTCCGTGATATGACTAGAATTGAATTTAAAAACAGTCATGCATGAACCATTTTCTGCAGACTGCAATTCACACCTACATAAATACACACGTCAAGTCAACTAAAGAGTGTACTTTATTCATCCATTGTGGACAGAATTTTTAGTGACAAAAAATGTTATCACTTTTGCCTTGGCAAACATGCTATAAGAATGGATTTACGATATGACAAATGGTAAACAGACAATAATGAGAAGGAACCGAGAACGCATAGCAAATGTGGAAAATTGCAGGATGAAAATTTACATGAGAAAGTGTGAAATTTTAAGCAGCATTTTTAGTCTGGCAAAAAATGCGTAATTATGCGAAGTAACATTGTGTTGCTCATTCGCAGTATTTCTGCCTCTGATGAGTAATAAATGGATGATGTACAAACCAATCAAAATAAATAGACACGTAGAACGCAATAAACCAATGCTTTGATGTACTTCATTTGAGGCTGTTGTTGGTTAAACCCCATGAATCACCGTTACTCAGCCAGGNGCCAGGAAAAGAAGTGCACCAACGCACCAATACCGATGTCTAAAACTTTTCCATCTTCGTGTTTCCTATCAGCTTCTGATTGGCCGTCTTCTTTCTTCTCGGAGTAACCGGTATCGTAAGTGATCAGCACGTAAGATCACCGAGGAGATATAAGTAGACAATAATTGTTGGATGAATACTTTTCGTAAGTAGTGACTAAAAGCTGTGCGCCGAGTTGGAATCTTACAGAAAAATATTTTGAGGGTGATGCAATAAAGCGTTGTTCATACAGTGATGAAATACATCCCAATTACATACCTATGTTTACATTTGTATTCACGAGTAATATCAATGACTGTACGACAAATATCTTTACCTGCCCAACATTTAAGCGATGGGAAGTTTCCGCCCCAACTCAATCGACTGAGAGTGAGGATCGGATATCAACAGAATATCTTCCGGTTGTTCGTTCCGCAATTAGTCATGTTCTCAACCCCCTGGTAAGTGTTGTTTAAATGCCTCGCTAAATTGGTCTGAGCGCAGTAGATGTCCGTCAAAATACTACCGGCAATGTCAGTGATCATTTTGACCACAATCATATTATTTTTTATCCTTTTTCCATTTTTATGCACGAACCCATGTAGCCCGTTCAAGAACATGTGTCCCAAGTGGATGACCAAAGAATGACTTATACAGGTCGGTCCAGCAGAGTGGCCACTTATATGTCTCCGTCCGGGATCGTGACGGTTCAACCTCAGGAAGAAGTTTGTGGTACAGTACCCGGAGTGAGTGTCTTTTGGCTTGCACTAGGTTTGCTTGCCATGAATTTTGCTCAATACAGCCTCACGTTTAAACAGATCTTTCATATATCTGCCAAAAAGAAATCATTGACATGCTGTGTTGGTTTGCGTCACACCGCCCGACACTAGTCATGTGTTGGACCCCAGCCCTGCTGTTCTGCTTGCCCTTCTAATTATGTCGTGGTAACCCCCTCATTGATTGCTTTTTCTCTCGTGATAATGTTATGTATAAATGTATCATTAATAAAATAAAAGAGGGAGAACATAAAAAAAAACTGAAAGTTGTCTGGGATTTGAAACATGAACAGTTGCGCATGGTTCGGACAGTTCAGAGTTATCGACTCAAGAAGAAAGATGTTGGTTGAAATAAATTTTACCGAACGTTTCTGCTTCCAAATCAAAGGAAATATGCATACATCTTTCAAATCTATCTCCAAAACAAGCATAATAGATGTTTACCGATGAAATCGAATATCTCATTGTCGGTTGTACAATGAGGAAGTTGTGAAATTGCTTTTACTATCTGAATGCTAGACAGAACATTGGTCCAAAATAGGTGCTTTCATCAGTGGCGTAATGTGAGGCACGCCAGCGGTTCCTCTTCGATGGTTCAGCGAGAACAAAATCTGTGGGATGGGATATTCACATTCTAGTAAGCATTTTTGGACCACGAGTTTAAACGGATGTCCCTGAAGTGGACGTTGGGTGAGAATTTGAGTGGCAGACGTTACGTATGGTTTGGGTTGAGCAGTATTTCGTAAACCAAANACTTCGGCGGTACTGAGTGGAATATGTTTCCATTGAATGCGATCTAACCACTTATGTAGGGAAATGCCATCCGTTGACAATGGCGATGGTTACCGTTTTTGGACGTTCTCTCCTCTTAGTATCACGTTGTATTCTTGGAATCCAGAAGTACTCTGTATACGGTCGAATGTACTCTGACAGTAGATGTGTGAACAGCGATGACTCGAACCAAATAATAACGCTTTTAACCAAACCAATAATCAAAGCTGCGGACGAACTCTTGATACAACTGTTCCGGAAACAGTTTATTTTGAACCATAAGGCTCTGGTTCTTCCCACTTGAGGTATGTAATAGTTACTGTTTCTCGAGGAAATACTGGAATCGACTGCTACAGTCTAGCGGTTGAATTTTCCATTTAGAACCAGTGAACTCATCACTCTCAAGAGACCATTGATGAGTTGCGCTAAGTGAGATAGAAAATCCTACGAAATAAGTAGATAGTGATTCACTTATGTAACTCAGCAAACCTACAGTAATTGTTTCTGACTATATATTTTCCGCACCTGGGGACGAATTCCTTCGTATAGGAACCAGCTTTCCTGTCACAAAGGCTACGACGGCCAGTGAATTACATAGAAAGTAATGCAACCAAGATGAAATCCACAAAATAATCACCGTTGCCAGAACCACACCATCCACCTAAAATGGTTTACCACATTCTAATCAGCGTGTAGCCCGGCCAAATGCATGAATCGTATGTTTACACTGCCAACAGTAAGCAGTTTCAGCTTCCTTTTAAGCTAACTGACTGATGACATTCATGAAATAGACAGTTTATGCATTGGATTAATGCGTGCACCCTGCTTTCTGCTTTCCCGTGCACATGCGCGTGTTTAGCCTAATTCCGTCTCACACGTTGTCAGCAATCGAGCAACCACTCCTCGAAATTTCAATTTGGACCAATATCCGGAGACAACAAGACGTCACGAGGCGTTTACGGGCGAGGTAGAAGTAAGTACCTCTAAGCGACATCGTTTGATTCTATTTATGTTAAGCTTCTCAAAAGCAAGAATACATGAACATATAAATGTACACACTTCAGTGATTAGAAGTAGACTGGTTTACATTGTTTGCTCTGTTCTCTTTTGGTCTCAGAATCTCGGTTACAAGGTGATCATTGATACATGTACTGGGAACTAACGAATGGAGCGATCTCTTCTAACGATTGACTTTGTCTTCAGTTCATGGGGAGAGGAAATAATCAAAAGATTGTTGTGAAAGACGACGCAGTTTTTGTGCTTAACCAACCGGTATGGTAAAAAGGAACTCGTCGTTCTTGAAATCTGAACATGCCATTGATCCCTTTTCACCGATGGAATCGGGAACTCGGAATCAACTTTATATCTTTTTCAGACTACCTGAAAGAATGAATGGAATAGAGCTCTATCTCTGAGTCACGTGTTTTGATATTCCAAGTGTATGTGACGTGTGTGTGCGTCTTTGCTCAGCGAAAACACTACATTTTGTATAGTATGGATGCATCGTCTGAGTTATACGTTTGTGGGTGAAAATCATTCGGTGCGAATATAGGTCAGATCTATAGGGACTGAAACCCAGAAACTGAGGTTTATGACGTCAATGTTTCAATCAATGAAGCCACTGTGGTGAGATATCAACATCTTACCACGAATTCAGTATGCATAGTTTTATTTCCGTCTGCTTGCTGCGTTTTTCGTCAGTTTTTCCTCCTCTCAAACCCTATGCCTGAAATGCTGTTCAAGTACTCATTCACCTCCTGATGTAATTACAAACTAGTCCATCCCCGAGTCGTGCGTATCGGTTATCTGTCATCATTCCACTTCGCTCCTATCTGTGGTTTCACTTTGTTGACATCTGATGATAAGTGATACCTGCTTGATACACATTCTCATCGTTGGTGTTTGTGACACCATAAGTTGACTCGCTCAAACTGAAACAAGCCGGAGTGATTCGCACGTCAATTAAACCGGCACTTCAATACCAGCACTCCGTGAATTGCAAACATTGGATGTTTGCATTCAGACTCACTTATATATTCTGTTTTGT
Source organism: Echinostoma caproni (assembly GCA_900618425.1). Classification (NCBI taxonomy): domain Eukaryota; kingdom Metazoa; phylum Platyhelminthes; class Trematoda; order Plagiorchiida; family Echinostomatidae; genus Echinostoma; species Echinostoma caproni. Next base: position 52,164 of record UZAN01039754.1, on the reverse strand, counting down.
TTCTATCAACTGCAAGGAAATCACTTCTAATCTTTCAATACTAATGCTTTTCATAATTTTGTCATAAAAACATTTGAATTCAAACGCAAACTTCTACTAGTTGAACACTTCTTCCAGACTTTTACAGACTCCTTGCGTTGGGCATCTTTTGATGGAAAATTGGAGTCCTTTTCGTACTTCATAATCTGTCTTTTTAAGATGAGATGACCAGTTCAAGAGCTTGGAAATGTTTCTTTTGTTGTACGGTTTATGGATGTGTTTGTATTTACATGATGTGATCTCAGAACTATACTGTTTTTTGGGTTGCGTCAGTAAAGCAGAAAGTTAAGTTTTTTTCTATGAGCAGTGAAGAAAGTTAGCTAATTACTTAGTGAGACGCAACCTGGATAGAATTGCAACGTCTCTCAACGGTTTTAAAACAAAAAAATCTATTGTTCTCAGGCTTGAGCTAATCATTCTCATTTCCGAGGTTACCTATTGGAAGGAAAAAGAAAATTTCTACTTTAAATGAGTGTACTTATATTAAATGTTTCGGTTTTAATAATAATGAAGGAAGTGTGTTGATTGGTGTATCAGTTTGAATCTGATCGGAAGAGTGATTTACTGGTAAGTAAGCGTGCTGCAGTTCTCTTGTTCAACAAACCAGTTTAAGACACTAATGCACCTGTAACGAACCGCCTGCGTGCGTGGAACGAACTCTGTAAAACAGCTGTAATCCACACAGATAATGGGAACATATTCTGTTTGTTCTTTCGATGATAGTCCTTTGGGTTCATTTTTAACGTTGGTGGTTGTATTGATTTTGTTTTACCACCAAGCAAAAAGCGGATTTTACACTAAAGTTTATTCAAATGGGGGCATTTTGAGTCATCAGTTTATATGAAACGAAAAGCTTTAGAGCTTCGGAAACAAAACTCTTTTAGTGACGCAACGAGCAGTGGAAGACTAGCAAGTGTGAAACCAACTCTGTATGACCAATCAGGATGGAACGGCTACTGTGAAACCTGATTTTTTGAGCTTTTTTCCGGTGATCAATTTTCTTTGCTGTGCGGAAGTTCCTGGTAGATAAGATCGAAGATAAAGTTGTGCTACAAATGTATACCCAGTGAAAAGTTCACACTTATCTATCATTTTGGATGTATCCATTCTATAACGTGTACCTTGATTAGCGAAATAATAAGATTTCACTGATGGTTTTCCGTTACGTCCGGAGATTTTCGGACGGAAGGGTATAATAATGTCAAGTATGGAAAAGTCCTTTGGTTCGGCCAAGCTCTAATCAGTTGAATTCATGATCTACCAAGCTAAACCTAGTGGTTCTAAAGTCATGAATATGTGAATCTTAAGCAAATCCATTTCAGTCTTAACTTACTTGTATCTATGTCTACTTTAGTACAACTACAGTCCGGTTACCAGGCGATCCACTTCAGACCGCAGAGGTAGTCCACATCACTCCACTCGACATCATCGGGACCGCTCACCCAGAGCTCGGGAGAGCCCCGGAGCGGAGGATGATACTCAGGTAAGTCACGTAATTGCTTCATCATGGACAAACAACGGGGAAAATTAGAGAATAAAAGCTTTTTCTATTATTTCCTTTATAGGAGAGATAGGTGTGTGCACTGAAATACTATGTGACAGTAAATGAATTCTAGCTTGATAATCCAAAATGCAAGCGAGAAAGAAATACAGTCAAAATCGAAAATTACAAACTCCCCCAGCTTGAGCCTTATTCACTTTGGCAACAAGTATTTTAGGAAAACAACGATTCAAATAGACTTTTTTTAAATACATTACATCCTGTTGTCGATTGGCGTGGCACGGTAGTACTTCTTTAAACGTCACTGAAATTTAATACTATATGGTATAAATTATAAAATAAATTGTGGAGCTGTTCATTGGTACTTCAGTGTGTACTTCAGTACGGTACAACAGACCCACTCCTTATACATCTTGCACACTATAGCACACTTTGTACATGTGCTCTTGGCAACNGGTAGATGGCATTTTCATCATTACATTTCATTATGAATTGATGGTGATGATAAAGATAATTATTATATGCTGCTAACCGCAGATAAACCTTCTTGAGCGATAGGCATGTCTAGATGAATACCACGTATTTTACATTGAACCAAAACCCATTCGAAGGTATAAATACCCCAGTGGAATGCTGTGATACTATGCGTTCCGGTAGGATTCGAATCGCGAACCTTCTGGTTGATCGCCGAACGCCTAATTTAGATCTAAAATGTCGATGACACCCAGCGTTTGGAAATAAATTATTTTCACATGCTCTTGGTTTAACCATTGCTAATTCGGAGATGGCAGCGTTTGTGTATGGATCTTACTGCGTAGGTCACACCCCTTGGTAGCTGGTTCATTCCTAAATCACTTTATACACTTTATTGATTGGGACAGATTTATGTTTGAACAGGTCATATTCAGTGATAGTTAATCAAAGTATTCATTTTACTTGTTTTCGAAATCTTCGTGTCAGTGCACATAGTGCGTAGCATAGGTGAAGGTACAGCTTTGGAATAACAATATACATAAGCTGACTACGTTTCAGTAGCCATTTGTGGTGAACTCCGTTGTTGCTACGCCCACGTAGGCTTTAGGCATCACGTGTATCTCTCTCAATTTAATACAGTGGAAAGTTTAAGCTGATTTAATTCTAGCAAAATCATCAAAAGACTTATTTTCATCTACCTGATTCCTGAGATGTCCAACAATGATTTGGACTCCTTTCGATCCGACCATGTGCAAGTAATCAGTTAGCCAGGCTAGCAACCGCTTCTAAAAACCGAAGGTCCCAGTTTACGGAGAAGGAGGGAGTAGAGAATAGAATCCAAGGCAGGTTAGTGGTCCAGAACGACAAATCGCACAAATTTATCAAGGTCATTCATAAGGAAGATTATTTTATTAAGATATAAATGACCATTTGTTAATTTCAGGGGATTTGAATATGGCGGTCGGTCCAGTTTTACCCGTTGCTAACATCTTAGGATTCATCTAGATGTGGTTTATTCTTTCGAGAGTAAGGTATTTCCGCAGGAAGAACAATTCTGCTTTGCAATGGACTAATGAACCAGAATAATTATCCATGAAGGACTTGTTTGAGGAAAATGCATTATGTCGCAATAATCGTAGATAAAGTCAAAACAACTTATACAGTGAGTATTCCTTTAATGCATTTAAAGTAAGATACTGTTAGAATCCAGAAACCGTTGGTAAATGATTGCTTTTATTCTAATCAGAAAAGCAGTGCGACGTCTTTGGATTTTGTAGTGAATTGCAATCGTATGTGGTTAGGGCAATGCGTCAGGATTGGTGATATACTGGGTGAAACGATGCATTTATATTAAGAAGATAATAATTCATTTGCTTGGCGAAGAAACCGCCAAACGATAATGATGCTTGTAAGCTAGTAATGACGGTCCGGTGACAGGAATTACTTATGAAATTAGGTAGGTCAAGGGTAACTCCTAAGGACCCGGATAACCGATTACCGCTGTACCAATTGAGGAAGATTTAGTAATAGAGGAAATGTGTTCCTCTGCTGACAAAGTGGGCCGAAACAAGAATGTATGGTAAATCCAACTTATTCAGCCTTGAAATTATTGGGTCGAACAATGTTGATTGTTATAAAACTTTTCATTTTGGTCTAAGTGTGGTCTCAGATGGTTTACGTTTCCTGAATTTCCAAAGTCCCAATAATAATGGATTTGAATAGATATTCATTCATTTCGATGAATCAGACGTTAGACGGATTCAGAGAACATGACTGATTTCAGAGGACTTTAGTCAGTTAAAAATCACTAAAAGTGTTGACACAATGACCGGCATCTGTAGTGCATGCTATAAGAGCAATAAGTTGTTTTTCTCTAATGATTTTCGAAAAATGAGAAGCCTTTCATATTAAAGATGTTGCGTAAAATGAGTACATATTGTGAGGAGACACTCTATGGGACATAGTTTGACCTTATTCTTGAGGGACGTTCTCAAGCATAATCGGTGGAACGAAAACAGAGCCGAAGAGAATCATTGCGGAGAGTTACTTTGTGAGGAGAGACCATCCACAATACTTGACCTCTAAACGCTGTAGACGATATCCGTTCTGTTTGTAATTCCTAACATCGTCTGTGAGAGCGCGGAGTGTATATGGTCCTGACTGGTGCATAAGCAGTTCCAAATCTATGTCAAAGAGAGGTTCTACCAATGGATTTTGTGTTGCTGCATACATGCACTCTCTGCACCAGCGTGTGGAAAACACTCATGACAGTCTGTGAATTGCGTATTCGGAGAAATGACGGGTTGAGATTTCGTATAGGGGAGAAATTAATCGCAGTAGATTGAGTTGAAAATCGAGTTAAGTGTCATTAATGGAACAAATGTTTGCTTTGGAGAGGAGTTTCCCCGATAGAAAGTATATACTTTCAAATTAGTTATTAATTTCAGCTAAACAGAAATGGCATTTACGGGAAGAAGTCATTCGACCGTTAGCGGTAGGATCGTGGATGATGCTAAATTGAAGGTATATTGCACAAAATGTTTCATCGTAATCTATATTGGACTTTGTTATTATTTCCATAGTTACTTAGCTGTTATTAATTCATTAGGTGATATTCTCGTAGTGTCTAGCAAATGTCAGAATAGGAATTTGCTTTTCAAGAATATGAATTAAACAACAGAATTAATTTTTTGACAACATTATTCTAAACTCACAAACAGGAGCTGAAGTGAGGAAAAGATTTTTAAACAAAAATGAAACCGTATCTGCATTAACGAATTTTTGATACAAACAACGGATCGATGGGTTATAGGGGATGATGAATAGATTATGTGAGATGGAAGCATGATGTTCAGCGTTAGATAATCTAGTAGACAGAAAATCCTCGAATTCATAGGAGTTCAATAATGTGCAAGATGAAATGTCAACTCGAACTGACAACCACTTGGATCACCCAAACTGCCTCAACATTCAAGTTCCTGCGGACTGCTCTGCATAGTTCTTCTTGGGAACTTCATTTTGTACGAATTAGATTAACTCAATTCAATTAACCACCAAAATCACTTACGACCTCGGGGAGTTTGCATTTTCACATGGTGTGATATCTGATGCACTTCATTGCCCCGACAAGGTACACAAGATTACTTTTATCAAACCAAGTTGTGAGTTCCATTTGACTCATTGTCTCAGTGGATAAAGTGCTGTAGGAGTAATCAGTCAAATTAGCTAGACCTCTACTCCGTTGAACCCACTGCTTTGCGCTTAGAATGTTATCAGAACAACGATCTTTTGTTGAGAGATCTAATCGCTCTCCTGCCCAGTGATTGAACGTCCTCACAGTACACGTTTATCAAACTCTAAAGCACACATAATCTCTAATGCGTCGGTTATCGCGCAGGATAATTAAAACCGCGCTTTCCGAGAGGGTGAGTAGTCATAAGTGGGCTACCGCTTAGATATCTCAATCACTGATGTGGACTTACCATCCTTCAAACTTCATCTTCACGCCCCAGTTCTCATTTCTTCCAGTTAACCATACATTCCCGAAGCAATAAACTCAACTTTAGCTATCCTTAGATGTTCTATGGTGCACAGATCAAACCTTTATCGTACGTCAGCGGCTAGAACGTCGCGACAAAATATTTTTGTGCTTTTCGGCACCGGACTGGCCTACGCCCCCAGCGATCGCGCTGCGCTGTGGAACTATTTGCGAGGATACGGAGTACCCGAGAGGTATTTCCTGCTTCTAAGAACACTATCGTCAGACCTCGGGGAAATTAGAGCCTATGGTAAACCCTCACCCTCATTTTCTGTGACCAGTTGGGTACGACAGGTTTGTCCTATCTCTTCGTTTCTCTTCAACTTTGCCATAGATGATGTTCGTCAAAAACCATTAGCTAAAATAACGAACGGTGGCGTGGAGATTCTTCCTGGAGACAGAGTCGTCGACTGAGTATGCCGATGATCTTGTCTTACTCAATGACAACTCACCGGCGATTTGAAACACACTGAATTGTTTGGCAGCTAAGGTTACTCGTTATGGTATGTACTTTCCACCTTCAAAGTGCAAGGTGTCGTTGCAAGATTGGCAGGAACCCATTTCGGAATCTCCGGTGTGCAACCATAATGGAAGTAGTTGAAAGCTTTGCTTACCTGGGTAGCTGCAAAGCTCCTGGACGAGGTTTGGGCGAGGAGAAATCTGAATACATATTCAAAGCTAGATTGACGTTCGCTGATCTGCGGCACCTCTGGCGCCGGCGAGACATATCGCATTCAGTGAATGGTGTGTGTATTGCGCTACGGTACGCACCGTGTTGCTCTACGGCTGCTTATCTTGGCATCTCCAAGCAGATTATGTCCGATTATCCGCCATCCACAACCGTGGTCTGCGCGATGTCGAGCGTATGGTGGGAGCATCGGGTGAGTAAGGATGGGGTCAGACGATATGTTAGGGTCATATATTCTTCCAGTGAGCAAAACCATTCCACTGCATCGTCGGTCAACCTGTGCTCTATTCAAAAACATTGGTCCGGGCTGGAAGAAGCAGCGAGGTGGTCAGTCTACGATGTCGTGTATAGGGTTGAAGAGATTACGCTCGGGTTTGTCTTTCGGAGAGGCTTTTCGGCTCCCCGGCTAGGGCTCCGAATTTCCGATTTTCTTTGGCTGGAGACACTATGGGTTATGGAATCAAACCGAAGTCATTAGATTGAATGCACCCTTTTTTGTATCTAATACCAAAAAAAATGAACAAAAATGTGAAAATTGCGTGCAATGAACAAACAAAAGCGTCATCATCCCCATAACTGATTACTTTTGTTTTCTCTATTGCTCTGTTTCTGTAATTCTCTCCCAACTTATGATCATTTTGGTGCCGTATCGTAAAGATAGGTGTTCAACGAAAATGCATCTACATATCCCTCGTCCCGTCCGGGCTTTACACTCCGGACCCATTGGATCGAGAGCGTCTTACCACTGTGCCAACCAGCTAACACCGGGACTGACGAGGATCCCCAATCTATGTTCGTTTAGATTTCGTCTGCAATGATGGTCGGTCAGTTTGTTGAAGTCTAAGCTCCGGGAACGACGTCACATGATTATCTTACGGAAGCATTCAATCTCTGAGAGCAAAAACATCAGAACCTGATGGCTTTCCTCCTAATCTTTTCAAGAAGGTGATAATATCATAGACTCTATTTTCGACTTACTGCATACCAATTTGAGGCACGAGTGCCTTTCATTATCTTGGGGTATCAATGATCGTTTCAAGTTTCAAGCAGAGATCTTGCAACGACTGTAAAAACCACAGCGTCACCAAAGCATTATTCTCCGCCCTACCTCGACATCCGACTCCTTTAAGAGAAATCAATTCCCTTAAACAACAAGCATCATCCCGACTAAATCTTTACGTTGCATTAAGCCGTGGAATTATGTTTAACAGATCCTAGGCCAATGATCGCGGTGTTCTCTGATCTAAGACAAATTTCCGATTCACTTCACCAAAGGGCTCTCTCCAAGTCCCTCTTTTGCAAAGAAATGCCCCAGAAGTATGCTAAACTACTGAAATCATCGTACTTTTATGCTTCTGGTTGGGTTCTGATGAACAGACAGCTAAGCAGATGGTTCAAAATCAGCATTGCTATTAATCAAGGGTGCCACTTCCTGCTTAATTTCGTCGTAGAAAAAATACTGTAGAGAAGCACAATATGGTCTCCAAAATGTTGGCACTGAACGGACAACTGTAGAAAAGTTGTGTGATTTAGTGTGAGGACTGCATCGTTCGTCTGTTCGAGTGTATACAAGACGCACATATACCACACCACAGACTAAAAACCTCTGTTACTCTATCTGTTGTGTATTTTGTACCTTCAAAGTGCAAAGAGATACCCTAATATTGGTTTTGACGAGCCCCGGTTTGAAAATAGATGGTTAAGAATTATTTATTATATATTGCTCCTTCTACCCAAGCACTTGCTGGACCAATGACAATAGCGCAACAAAGAAGATAACCGCCCGTATTTCCATGACTCTTACTGCGTTTACAGGAGTAAAACGCTCGGGACATCGAAGTGATCATTCACTGATGTCACCGTTCTGTCAGTCTGTCAAACAGCTTTTGCTTGGAGAAGACATGCATTCATTAGAAGTTGTTGGTAATCGATGCTTACTTAGTTTGTCGGCAATGGAATAGAGTGGGCAGGCTAGTAACCTAGATTTAGTTCCTGTGCATGGGAATTTAGCGGAAAAAGTTCACTATCAAACCAAACTCAGATTATTAGACTTCGCTGGTTAAGACCTGTATTACAAATGTTTAACAGTAATCAACCGCGCCAAGGTTTGTTTGCAGTTTCCCCTCCGGGCTGGAGAAAATCAATCGACGACCATGAAACGACTTGCAGACGAGGCACACTAAAGTTCACTGAACGATTGAGTAGCGTAGGCGTCTTTCGTCTCCCAGGCTGACGTCCAAAGTACTCCGTAAATGGTCGTCTGGTTGACTGGTTAGAGACACTGAATTGAACAAAAAGCAGTGGCGTTTTATCTGGCACTTCTCATCAGGCGAGAATGTTTGAAAGGGCGGGTGTGCAACTATATTGAGCACCTTGAGTGTTGTCCAAAGGGTTCTGTTTCCCTCTCCATTCATAAAATAGGCCCAATCCATCTCCATGTTAGGTTATCAGTTATTTTGCATTGTGATATAAGCAGCCATCAGTGAAGTTTGTTTCACTGTATTCCATCGTACGGCGACGACGACGACGACGATGATGATGATGATGATGATGATGATGGCCAAAATCAATAAAATATGAAAACTCAAACATGTTTTTCTACGCGATGAATCTGAGAATCGCGTACGAACCAGGATCACTGCTGATGGTATGGAGTAACGGAAACCATGTAATGTCAAGTGATCAAACTCAAATTTTTACTCTGGGTAATTTACAAGGTCCAGCTTATTGAGTTTCACACTATCTGCACACATCGGGTTCGAATGGAAGTGCAGTGAAAAACTTATAACGTTCACTGATAGGTGCGGAAAGTACTATGTTTCAATGGTTCATGACTTAAGTGAATGTTCGGAGCACAAACAACTTGAGGTGGAGGAGAGATATAAGTTTAATATACTCTGAAGCTAAAACAGCGGGGCCTACAATCTAGCCGACTCTTTTGGAGTAACTGTTCAAAAGGATTTCTCCGGAGTTGGTCACTTCTGGATAAGGCTAGTTAATTACTACAAGGATGGTTAGATTGATGTTGCATTTGATATAAGAGGATCAGAGAATCAGTAATAATTGATTGCATTACTCCTGACAGAACAGAAAGAAGTGTACCTGGACGGTAATTACGAGGATCTCTTTGGCAGCTCCCTCTGTAAATTGATGCTTCCGGGACGGAGGATTCATCGTCTTGTTAAACGTACTTAGGTAATGAGTAGAGGTTATTTCACATAGGTATTTTTATGGAAGTCAAAGTCTGTGGGTGGATGTTGTCTTCCCCAGGGGATGAATTCCTACGCAATATCAACAATTTGGCTTCTACCGTTTCAGTTTCGAAAATGATCGTAGTCAATTGGGGCTAATGGACACATGACAAAAGATATAGAAGCTGCAATGCGAATTTTTCACCTACACAGAACACTTCGCAAAATTGCACATTTAGGAATCGGTTGCTTCATGCTTATCAAAGGAAGTGGGTGCGGCATGCTTCAGTGCCGACATTCCGTATTTAGAAATAAACTTATGAGCCAAGGTATCCTCATACCGCCCTCTGTTCTCTCAAACAAGTTTCACGCACGGGTTTCTATATATGATGTAGCTATCCCAAATTTCGGCGATTGAACATGTTCTGGACTCTCACCAGGAGACATTATTCTGGAAAATTCAGTTCTTTGTTTGACTGTGAAAACACCAATTAGTGAGTAGCAAACTTGAGACTACCTCTCACAAGAATTCACCGATATTTCATGTCCACCTCCAGAATTGGGATTTGAACTCGGGCCCCTCGCATGAGAGACGGATATGGCACCACCGTAATGACCAATTCACATATGGATTGAACACTATTTCCAATTTTATTATATCTAGTTGCTTTTTCTTCCTCTTCAATTTACTGATACAATTTTCAGTTAGGATGAAGCGGCCAATCAAAGGGCTGCCGTACAACACACGATGGGGAAGGTCAGGCGGTGGTGGCAGGATTCGAACACATGTCCTCCGGGGTGATAATTTGGTGACGTTACCATCGGGCCATCCCGCCCTTTAGAGGTGACCAGTCAGTTGTTGGCCCTGGAGATATACAACTAATCACGACGGGTATCAACTAAAATACTAGGGAAACATGCGGCAATTTCTGAATATTTTTAAAAAACGATACTGATGATTCATTTTGATAACAACTATCCACCACAAAATAGCTTGTAGACCGTTTAATGGCTCATGCTGAGGAATTCTACGTAATTTGAAACACTCGGTTCGCTTCATTCATCGCACCAAGGCTGAGAGAAGACATATGCCTCGAGGGGTCAACTCCGTGGCAAATTAACTGATTATGCCAACAACTATTATGGGCACAGAACGGGATAATGTAACCGGATTAGCGACAAACCACTTATTTCCTACAGTGATGCATTGCAATTAGGTAAAAACGGTCTGACTGATTCCGCTTCCTCTTTCAAACCGTTGTTACGTGACTGGAATGCAACCTTGATGGCAATCGGTTAGGTGTTGCTAATCGGATTACATTCTCCCGTTCTGTGCGCCCATAATATTTTGACACACTCAGTTCACTTGCCGTGGGGTTGACCTCGCCCGACATATTTCAGCTTTCGGTCTTGATTCTACGTACTGCTTGTATTGTTGCACTTGAATCTTGCTTTTTTCTTCCGAACTGTTTGAAAGCTCCGACAAATTAGCGTACAGCATCAGTTCTCTCCACACACTGTCTTCTATTTCACCCCGACTTGATTGCATAATTTTGCATTGTTTTTCGAAACAACTGGACTGGCGCTGATGTCAAGTGTTAAACAGTTTCAACCATAGATGTCAGATCACATGGGAGATAACTATACACCAGACAAAAGGGGCGTTTCGTCTTACAGTCAAGTTGATTTTTCTGGGTCTCAGAGGTGTGCCTCAGTTTGTGCTTGTGACCTTAACCGTCTACAAATCGATCTGATTTGGCAAGCCCCCTCACCCTTTTAACCCGACGAGCAGAAAACTTGTTTGATGGCTTAATGTCATCTTAACTCTGCCCATCCAAACCATAATCCTGTTTGGCTGAGCTTCGTGACCTTTGACCTGAAAATCGATTGGGATATCTCCCTTTCAACCTGAGAAAATCCCATGTATGAGTGAGGCATTGTTACTGAGTCATGCTTGGTCTACAGTTCCTGTTGTCGGATCCGACCCAAACTGACAGAAATAATACTATTTTAGAATATATATTGTCTTCATAACGAGATGTGACCCAAAAATCAAGGATCCACTGCACAACTGTTCAAGTTTAATAAATAACATGACGCATTTTTGGACCAAAATGACGGCCGAATCTGAGGTGTCATAGACTGAATGTAAATGATATACTCGTCTGACCCCAGGGCAGTTGGCCTGACCGAGTCAGCATTAAGATATCAGTGACATTTACCTTGGGACACAAGGGGAGGATAGAGTAATATGACTAGGGTGGATAGGGGGTGGTAATGACATGCATAAAACAAAACAACATTTCAAAAACCTGGCTGTCGCCCTTTCCGGGATGAGTATCTAGACCGGATGTGGTGAAAATTGGGATTGGTGAGTGAAAATAGTGTGGGTGTAATGACGAGACACACTGTATTCACCAATTGTTTTTATACCCACAAAGGGGGATAGTGGGTGCGAATTCATATTGCTCTCAATGCTGTGGCGATGCGGTATCAAATCCGCTTTGATGGATATACATGAGCATTGGTATCGGTGTGTTCCCCGAGCTAGAAGTGCTGTTCGCAGACGTTTCGTAGCCCGGTTAGGGAACATCATCAATGCGACTTCTAGCTCGGAGAACACACCAACACCAACATCTACATCTCGAGCTACAACCATTCTACATTATTCCTAGCCATGAACATTTTATGAGGGGAGAATCTTACCAACCAAGTCCATCAAGCTACCTGATTAAGGAAGGTGTGAATTGAGATGGTGCACTTGTGATTGATCTTGTGACTCCAAGCTTCAAGTTTTTTTAAGTCAGTAGTAGCATTATGCACCCAGATGGACGAGTTTTTTGCATGTTGCATCATATTTATGGATACAAAGGTGACTAATGATACAAAATGAAACTGAAATTACTAAATATCTTCTCTGTTAATGAAACAAGCAATTAACTAAGTTTGTGGAAACTCCTCATGTCAACAAGGAGACTTGCAAAATATGGTAAAATAGAATGTTATTATGAACAGGTACGTGTAAATATAAGCTTTGACGTTGAGTATGTGGATGATGTCCGTACACCTTTTGAAAGTCTATCGTGTAATTGGTGATGAATGTTTCAAAGTATTTTGGCGCTAAAATTTTCACATGATTGTAAATGTCTGTCCACTATAGAGTCTGCAAGTTTAACTCTAATGATGCCGCTGCATTTCGAAATGTGTTTTAGAAATCTTGGCAGAAAATGAAATTCTTTTTTCAGTATACTGAGGGAAATTACTGGGAAACAGCACAGCNCACAGCCGTTAGGGTATTACGCATGTATTCACAAACCAAACAATGAACTTGTGTGTGGAACATGAAGTATTCTCAATCGGAGTGAGAAATTTGAAAGTTTTCTAGCATTACGGAATGTGTCCTGAATGTGCAGTGACCGTGATAAATTGTGTGATAATGCGACGCAAAGGTATTTTACCATTGTTGATGTCCGTATGGGTTTATGATTTGTAGACAGGGCAGAAAACGTATTTGTGAAGACTGCATATGGTTCGTCGGCCAACAGAGAAAACAACACCTTGACATTTAGATTTCAGGGAGACTGAACGGGACAGGGAAAAACTAACGACATCTTTGGGGTTGCTCTGCATTTCTGAAAACCTCTTCAGATGTGAGTGCTTCGCAACCTAAAACAATATCGTCCGCGTATTTAAAGCCAATAAATGTAGACGGAATGGGAACTTGTCTGACACATTGGAAAGGAAAACGGGAAATAAATCGCACATTGCAGAACACCAGAAGCGACCGGAGGAGTAGAACATTTCTCGCCGTTGAAGCCTGTGGAATGCTATCCATCCGTGAAGTAATCGCGGACTAATCGGCAAACGTTTAGATTAACACCATTTTCGGCAATCAGATTGAGCAAAACCGATCGATTAAGAACATCAAGTGCGTTTTTATAGCTTAAGAACACCCATCTGACGGTCCCACACTTCAGATCTAGAGCCGAAAGTATTGAGTGAACAGGGCAAACAACGACATCAACCGTTGAGCGCGAAGAGCCATGTATGCAAATTGATGTATGTCATTTTTGACAGATTCAAGGACAACCCACAGTAGCAACTCTCAAATAATTTTAGCATGACTGACATGTAGGCGTTTGGACAGTACTTCTCAGGTTTCTTTGGGAGACGGGGGGCGGGATTTATCTTGGCCAGCCTCGAAATGTCTGGTATTCTCCACTTACCAGACAGTCATTCATTAGGTTAGATGATGGGAATACAAATGTCCGCAGACACCTTGAGTGCCACGGGTGATCATTCATCCGGACCAGAAACATTATTCATCTTCGTTATCAGTAACTGTTGGAGGACCGAGGCCGGTTTGATCGTTGGTGGTAGAGTTGACGAAGTCTGGTGGAACTGCATTGTGAAATTGGACTAACCACGGAACTGAGTCTTCCAAAGTCGACATTTTTCCTTTTGTGTTTACTGGTACTACTACACAGGCATCTGATAGCTCTCAATATGCCACGATAACTGAAGCTTCTCAGGATAGTTAATACGTACGATTTAGTTAAACGATTGATTTCAGATTTGATCAACCTTGTAAGCCTCTTGACGTGGGTTCTCTGTCCATATTCATAAGCCTATGCTTTCCGCCTGTGCAACTGTTTCAGTGACGGTGATGAATATCTATCTTTATGGATGTAGGACATTTCATCTGGGCAGCAGTGATCAAAGTACAACTTAAGGTAGCCAGTAACGTTTCCGTGGAGGCACAGAAGGATTCTGATCTGAAAACACCGAACATTTTATGACAGTAATCGAGGATCTGAGCCATTCTGGATTATCCGATGAGCAGTTTCTTTGACTCATTGTATGGGATAGTCTTCTTAAAAATATATACAGGTTAGTTTTGCTGTATACAGTCTGGCGCACTTTTAAGATACAATTATCAGTGCTACACATAGAAGCATGTTTCTTGAATTAGAAAATTTCCGATTCATTTGTAAAAGTTTACTTGTGCATTTGATCTGGTAGGAAACTGTACCAAAGTTTGTAGACCCTATGTGGTGAGGAACATTTTATCGTGTCTGTTAAAATTACCATCAAATATACACAAACCGTTACTTATTCGAGTGACGCTGCAGGTAGATAAAATATCAGAAAACCTTTTGAGGTCTGATGTTGGTATTGCAGGTGCCAGGTGTTTCCAAGAAATATGGAACGAAACCCACTCAAAGAAGTGAGGCTTTTATTCAACGAAGTGGCAAATGATTTTTTCCAGCCAGTGTTCTTAGGCCAAGGCAGTTGAGTTACTCCAATTGTTTTCAACACAAGTTACAACAATTGCGCTTCGTTTAAGGACGCCCGTGGGACGGTGAACTCGATACAAGTTATACCAGCGCAGGTGTTCCATTTCACTGAGAGTTTCTTCATACAACCCCCATTCTTGTAGCATGGTAATCCCAAATTTTTTGCTTCTTTTTTCCTGCAATGTTTTCTACTAATTCGTCGACCTTTTCCAACAGGGAACGAGCATTGCTTGCTAAAATATGAGAAATTTGCACTTTTTGGTACTGCGCTGTCTGAGACCGAAGTGTCAACCTGCGCTACAATGTTTTCCTTGTCTGTGTTTTGATAATCCACTGGAAATTTTCTCTCGCTTTGTTAGCATAATTCACAAAATGTGCGGTTTGCGTGACAGCATATTAAGATTTTATAAACGTGCTCATGTAAGAAAGCACTGGTGTCCTTGAACTTGATCAAGATGCGATTGATGATGAATAAACCCACCCCAGTGGACAACCAAACCTGAACAGGTCCGCTAACTCGCTAAGGCAAGAGCTTGCTCTTGCAATCAATGTAAGTTATCCCAGCGGAGCATGCGAAAAAATAAATACCAATTGAAGTTGCAAAATATGAGCTTCATGCTTGATTTGCAGCCAAATCGCTGGCCGAGATACGAATGTGATGCGGAGTTTACCGGCGTAGACTGTTCAACTGTTGGTAGTTATCAACTTTCGAGCTGGTATCCCTTTTACAGTGCCACATGTATAAGACAAACTTGCTTTTTTTCTACTCCAGCAGTTTCCTCCCCCCCCCCACCTCTGTTTGACATTTCCGTAGACTCCCCAGAAATCTGTTCGGATATCCAGTTTGTGGGAAGATTAGCCACAATAACAATCTTATCGCCAGGGCGAACTCAATGCGCTCTGTCGGAGGGACGGTCAATAAGGTTTTGCTTTCACTTAAATGGCATGAAACACGAAAGATGAATGTGTAATCCCAACGAAGTGAGACTCCTATAAACTGAGCGTTGTATAGACTCGTCTTCGCAGCACACGTCAGCATGTGTCCAGCTACTTCCTTTAGAGTGATAGACGTTTGAAGTAGTTATATTGATAATGGTATTCCAAAAGATAATATCAAGCATTTGTTTTATTTTTCAAATTCATTGGTAGTAATGATGGAAGGACGGAATACCGATGGGCTCGTTGCCTACAGATGTCTTTATAACAGAGTCACACAATAATATTCCAACATCTTCCATTCAGGTAAAGAATTTAAACAAAGGCCATTTTGATGGCATGCTAATAAGAATAATGTTTTCAACGGTCAACTGGTAGAATTTAACTGTGTACTTCGCAATATAAAGCTTACGCCACGAGAAAGAAAAACTGGAAACCAGATCTTATTTTTCGGTCAAAAAAAATATTAAAAATTGTTCTAGGATTATTTAGACGGTGAATGTTTAGATTAGCTCGTTCGGTTTTTTTTCACAGGGACACACAAGTACTGCTGGGAAGTCCCAAACAGAACGAAACAGCTGTCCCATACCCTTTGTCAGTCATCACAAATATTTCCATCATATTTAAATGTTCTATGATCAAACAGTAAGGCACGAACTAACACTGTTTCGATCGCTGAATGTCCGTGCAAAATGGAGTTAATTTTTTTCAGCCCCTAGGGAATTCAAACACGTCTATCATGACTTCGCGATGCGGGCAATGATCTTAAGCACGCGTCACTCTGTCAACAGACCAGTCGAATGCATCCAAATACTTGCAACCAACACAATCAACTAAAAGAGTTTTGTCGTTTCCACGATATTGAGACATTATTCTAATAGCCTATGAAAAAATGGTAAGATATTTTATTTGAGATCAGAGCGAAATGCAGAAGAGCAACACAATCGGTGTGGAGGAATGCAAGCAATTGCAAACTGCCAAAGAAGATTTTGCGGAATGGCTAGTTAAGAGCAATAAGACTAGTGGAAACTTCCGTGGAAGCGTTTGTCACCGTAGCTCACAGAACAACAGAGAAGTCCACATTGTTGAACTTGGTAGCATTCATCCCAGAAAAGTGAGTGCTGAGTCTCATCAATGATTGATAAATGGTCTGCCTGCGCAAACCTCTGAAAATACCCAAAGATGATGATGATGGTGATCTCTCCTGAATTAACATGTCTGAAAAATGACAGGTCGTAGATTTAGTACGTACTGATTTCTACCACTGAAACAAAGAACAGACATGGGCACGGCTTCTGTTTTGGTAGGAACAGATATTACAAAATGAGAAATTGTGATTCTAATAAATGTACCACAATATTTTGCATCATATTTACATTATTTGTACAATATCTTGCCATTCACGCACAGGGAATCAGAGTAATTAATTTTACTTTTATGCAACTATCTCTTGTGAGAGGACAAGTTGGCTTCATGCATTTCCCTGATTACATCCGCCTACACACTGTGGTTCACAGCCAGATTAGCCCAGTTAGGTACCCACTTAAGGAGCCGTGAAAGGTTTAATGGCCTTAGTAATCCGCGCCGGAATTTAAGGTGCGAATCTAGTTCTCCAGATGGCTACCAGGACAGTAGCGACACATTGGACATGATGTCGGGGCGAGGGTTGTGTCATCAACTGAGAGGGTAGTCTAGGCAGTACATGGCCGAAGCATTACCTCGTCGTTGGAGAGCCGGTCCCACCAGTTAACTCTTGGGACATATCGTAGACACCAATGATTGAAGACCTTTAACTGTCTTACGTCTAGGTTTCAAAGTGATCGTGGCCCGCATCCATATATTAGGACAGAGCGAATCACGGCCTGGTATACACGCAGTTTGGTCCATAAACTGATCTCGATACTGGTCCACGATTATCTTCAAAGATAGTGAAAGACTCTCCCCTGCACTGTCAACACGGAGATGAACCTCATCCTTCACCCGATTAGTAGGGTGGAGCTCCGATAACTTAACCGTGATACTGATTCTAAAACGGCACTTTTGGTTTGAGTGAGAGTTATCAATACTATGGCGCTTTGCGAAGATATCTCGAAACCTAGAGACTCTATACGATTATCGAGCGACAGCAGATCATCCACTGTATCACCTAGGATGATAATGTCGGCCGTATACTCGAGGTCCGCTATTCAAGTACTCAAACTGACCTGCTCCCTACAATATTTGGAAATCTCGTGGTGCGCCAACCAGTCTCCGCCGTAGCTGCTTAGCGCATGTGACCACAAATAGCTTTGCTGGACTCCGGAACTCAAAGGGAACTCCAAAGATGCGTCACCTTGGGCTCAGACTCGCGCCAGATTGTCTGTGTATTATGAATTCAGCAGTACTAGGAGAATTTTTAGCATTCCGGTGGCTTGTAGTATTTTCCAAAGAGACTTCCTAAGCATATAGTTAAAGGAGGTGCGGAAGTCTATGAGGTAGGCGGTCGCTGTATGCCGAAACTTGTGGCAGTGTTACAGGATTGGACACAGCAAAAAGATTTGACTTGACTTTCTCTTTCTCGGCAAAAGCTAATTTTAGTGGTGTGTTTTCTTGTGAGTCCCTGGTAGCCGCGAAGCGATTTAGTAGCATTAGCGCAAACGCCTGGGCTGCTAAATCGAATTCACTGATGCTTCTATGGTCTATACATGCAACTGTATAGTGATGGGAAGCGGGATGGAGGTGATCCAGTCTTTTGAGAGGCTCTTGGTTTCCCAGATTGAATAGGACAAGGAATATTTCCTGTGTACCTCGTATCTCGTGTATCTTGTCCTCTCCAGGAGGCTTTTGAGTTTGGGGGCTATTTCATTTCTGCTGGGTGGATCATAGTTGATTTAATATGATTACGAACACTTCATGATCACTAAGCAGATCGTTTGAAAACACAGGGGACTGAATAGATAATCATAGTATTTTATCCACTGCTTGGATTAATCAACCCGTAAAGCAGCGAAACAAAAGTTCAGGTTACAGTCTTTTACTTGATACCATGTGAATGAAGTACAGAAGTTTGATGTAACCTGCAGCGGCTGTTGCGGCCTGCAAACCTTTCATCGATTCCTTTTCAATACAGCTTACGGTCTCTCCTAACAGGACGAGCGACTTTGCTAGCCTTTATTTTCTTCAGTAGAGTTTAACAAAGCTGTCTTATATGCCTCTTCCTGTTCAAATTTGTCATGGAGGATGTCACGCAGCTTGTTTTACCCGGTCAAACGAATGGTGGGGGTGAAATTCGCCAAGGAAACAGAGTTCTTCACTTTGAATAAGCACTGGGAGATAAGGTCTGGAATAAATATAATTCTAAATTAGGATCATGTAGCACGAGTTCGATCAGGATATATAGATCAACTGGTAAATCTCAGTTTTGTGCAGAACAGGTTGAAATATCGGTCGCAGCTGACAATGAAGTTGCAAAATTTTCTCCAAGAACAAGTCGATGATGGTATTCACTCGGGAAAACCTTCTGTATATATTATCATGCATTGCCGTGCTTCAAGAAGACAAAAGGAGTGCAAAACTGATTTATGAAAAATACTTTTATTTTTTGGCGGGGGTTGCTTTGCTTACTACAAACATCCATCAAGAATTTAACCTACTTCAACATTTTGGTCATAATGAAAAAATTCCTCTAATGGATTTACTGAGTGACGTTTGGTTGACGAATTCATGTACAACCCTGTTCATGGTTTAAATATGCAATCGTCATTAGATACCGAACGGTTTGGCTGAGTACGAAACGGCTATTTATAAAACTGGTTGTCGAGGTTAATACTTCAAAAAACAGGTCACAATAGGAAAACCACTAAACAGGTGTTTTGATAATAGTCTGCAACACTTCACAGACATTATTCGATATGAACAGCCTATTCCGCATAAGGATTCATTGTTCACCACTCCACTCCATCTCGGTCTCTGGAGTGTAATTCACTCTTACTCGGTTTCAAATCATTCTTAGTGAACAAATGATGTTAGGAGTGTATCGAAAAATCGATGCACCAGGTGTTGTTTTACTGTGAATGTTATGACGTTAATAACACAGCGATGTCGGTAGAGAATTATATTCGCCGACGTTTCGGTTACCGTGGGTAACCTTTCTCAAGGCAGGTTTTGATTTCATTGCAAAACCTGCCTTGAGAAAGGTTACCCACGGTAACCGAAACGTCGGCGAATATAATTCTCTACCGACATCGTTGTGTTATTAACGCCATAACATTCACAATATTAGTACCTTTGCTCCTAATATGCAAAACGCATCATTTTTTTAGTTTAGATTCAATGATAATTAATTTTTTTAATGAACAATAACTTTCATGCAACCAATTCCCTTTACCATCTTCATGAGGGCAAAAAAGTATCATGATCCCAGGATATGTTGAATTCCACTATTTCGTGGTTATCTCATCAGCCACCCAGTCCGGTTTAATTGTTTTACCTTTGCCCTCCCTACTGACTGGTTT
This sequence comes from Echinostoma caproni, assembly GCA_900618425.1. NCBI lineage: Eukaryota > Metazoa > Platyhelminthes > Trematoda > Plagiorchiida > Echinostomatidae > Echinostoma > Echinostoma caproni. Next base: position 32,007 of record UZAN01039754.1, on the reverse strand, counting down.
TGCTTTCCTGTGTGTGTTCACTTGTCCCTGAACCTGTCACTCTTTCAACCAACCCCGCTCGGAATGTATGCAAATAGCTGATGAGATTACCACCAAATTGTTGAATTCAACAAATCCTGCGATCATGATGCTTCTTGCTCCCACGAACAATAACTGTATGTGATTTTATATTTGCGTTATTTGTTTCATCATTTATTCACTTACACTACCTTTTACACAGTGATCGACATTCATATATTGTTGCTTTTCACGCGGTTGCAACGTAAGAGTGACAATGGATGAAAGTTGATTTCTGTATTTCTTTCCGTTATTGCTTCGTTTTACTCAATATACAATGATACAATTTTCAAAAAGAAGAAATCATCCAATCAAAGGGCTTCCATACAACAGAATGGGAAAAGTCAGGTATTAGTAGTGGGATTCGAACACGCGTCCTCTGTCATGATAATTTGTTTACATTTACCACTTGCCACTACGTTTGTTTGGAAGGCTATTCATATCATCACAAAAATGAAGCCACTCAGATGTTTGGGGCACAAGTTTTCATTCCATATAACCATTTTTGAATTAATTTAATATAAACTGTTTAAATCGGATGAATGTGTTATAAACGGAGTCCGTGGAACTCCTTATACGACTAAGCAGGTGAACCGGGTTCTTCGAAAAAGTGCATGGCAATGCTCGACTGCTTTTCGTTGCTCACAACCCTGATCGCTGGACTCATTCCAAACTCGTGCAGGCACGATCACCAGAGGAAAGCAAGACTCCATAGAGTAATTCGGTTGCTCCAGTTCCCTTACCGATAAGCTGTCTGTCACCTGGATACCTCAATATCCCCTATCCAGATGCTCCACAAAAATAGTTTTTCAACTACAGCATACCATCGGTTCCAGCAAGAACCCTGTGTATCAGTGAAGGGCAAACCGATAATGTATTCTTCTATGTCTGTGTGCCTGTTTCAAGTCACTTGACACTGTCACTTTGTGATTTCGGTGATAACGTTCACCGCTCTTTCTATCTAAATATCTCTCACTCACTTCCTCGTTTCCTATCAACTTAACTCATTGGTTCTATCTGGTAACAAATTATTTTTATTATTACTCCGCCCACAATGAAACAAAGTAGTTATGAAAAAACTCGATGACACAAAAGATTTCGTTCCGATGTCCTACATAAAGCATTTGAGTACATAGTTTGAAAATTTAATAAGTCCGTACCGTCATCATTCACGCATGCCGAACAAACGTGAGTGCGATTATCGATAACTTGATCACAAACGAACGGAAAGTGAAGAGAAACATGATCAAAAAGAGTTATGAATCATCAATGTCACCACACGGTCCGCAGGCACGAAACAATAAGAGCTGTGGGGAACAAAGTCTACCAACTTTTCCAGCAGTCATTGAAGACAAGCGAAGATGTAGATTTACTACTTATGACAGGAAAATATAACCGTTTCGGCAGTTATGGGGCTATATGAAATCTAAAATATGATGAATATTCGGAGGAAAAGGGCAAAACACATCCTCACGTGGCGACTGCAAACTATCAGGTGAAGTCAGAGACAGAGAGGAAGAATGACGGAGCATAAGAAATAACAGCGGACTACAAGAAATTAGTCTCATTTGCCAAAAAACAATAGTACACATTTTTTTGTTTAGTTAGCTAAATAAAAACCAGCATGTTGTTCTAATCCTGTATAGTGGTTTGAGTAAACAACAAGCAGAACTCAAATGACCTGACAATTTTGAAGTATTCCTTGGAACCACTCAAACAAATCAAAAATAAGATGATTGGAAATTGTAGGTGCAAAAGTGTATCGAAGATTTCTTATCCCTCAAACGATTACAATAAGGGGAAAACCTTGGGGAATAAAAATATACGGCATGATTTTTGTCATTTAAAGCCCAAGGAAAATTTTGGGTCTCCCTAGCAAGGCAGATCCCAACATACTCCTATGTAAAACGATTTTAGGTCTAAATATTTCCGCTTGACTCGCAACTCTGAAAACTAGTGTTAATACATAGGAGGCGGGATACTCACAAGGAGGTTGCAAGTCTTATTCACGTTGCAATTTAAATAGGTTAATTAGAATAGTGCAATCCATTTTCCCGGTTTGTTTGCGTTCTGCCTTTGAGGCTCCGAGCCCGATTGTCCGTTGGGTCAATGGATATGCATTAAAGACGAGATAATTCAAGCTAGAAATAGTTATACAATAAATTCCAGATCTTCACTTCATGTATTTACTCAGAATACGGCAGAATTCATCCCATAATTGAATCGAATCCTCCATTACTCCTATGTGATAAAAATGCAGGTTGTCATTTAGGAAGATTCGAACAGGACACGAACTAACGTGGATCACCGATTGCGTAATGCCTAGAGAATGAAAAAGAAGGAAATTCGCCTGTTCTAATCACGGTTCAAGACAAAAAGAAATCCAAAGTGAACGTAAAGAAACGCTTTCAGCCTCATGAGCAAAATGCAAAATTAGTTGAGTAAAAAATCCGATTTGATGCATAGACTCGGTCGTTTCAAATTAACTTAGCTAATTCCCTTATAATTGCTGTTCAGAGTTTTATCTCCGTGTGACCTGTTTTTTATATCGCGGTTTGTGCCAAATTTTCAGTAGATATTCTCAATAAAATATGCAGAGACTTCATCCGTGAGATACTTCGAAGGTGGTAGAATTTAGTATTCGGAAAATAAATCGGAATTAAATACGCGAACTCGGATTCGGACGTAAAATCCACTGAATAGCGCAGTCAGGTAGAACCAAGACAAGCTGTGGATACAGTAAATTCTATTCGGAAAATCATGCAAATAAATATCACAAGCATCAAACAATCAGTGGGTGATTCTTCAATGTCCAAGCGACAACAATATGGTTCATTTGTTTGCCTTCTTGCATTCATTGCATTCATTGAGACCACGGGACTGGTCGGGAGATCCGTTTCCTGATTGCCTACCTGGAAGCTGCACCGTAGTACTCATTGTACGATCACCACGCAGAAATATGACCATGCTTCCAACAAGAGTGATTTTAAGTTGTTTGTAATGCCGAAACAAACTACACATAGCATGGCAGCCCCTTCTATCTCTAAAGGACTACATAGTGAACTTCGTCACACACACACGGACAAAATAAAATGTGAACTGTAAAACTGGAAGCCACTGTACGGTGCTTTGAAATGTTTAGGGTTTCCATCAGTATTACAACTCCAACAGGAACAGAATTCAATCGTAACATCCATCTGATCACCATATAGGTGAATAAACCGTTTCAATTTTTCCACACCCGATATAACATAACGCATATGTGCAATCTATGCGAAGGATAGTCGATCTCCTAGTAATCCCCCGAAAAAATGTGTATCCTCAGGGTGGCTTTCAAAGGCGACCATGTTCCTGCTGCTCAAAATAGACCTTTGGCGTCTACTTATGTATTTAAGTTGCATGAACACAGAACTGGTAGAAAACACTATGTATCAGAATACCTGTAGTTGTGGTGACGCATACACATGCGGATAAACTTATCAGCGAAAAGGTGAACACATTCCACAGTATTTTGCGAAAGTTGATAACGCGGTCTCAGAGTTTAGTAGTCTTCATTTTACTGTTCATTTCCGTCCATTAGAGTTAACCAATACCATGTACCAAGAACGTAGCGACCTATTTTGTGGTTGAAGGTTAAAAACCATGTTATTATCTCGCGACATGGACCTTCTGCGTCAAAGGTGACCCAGCGTTTTAAAATTCTTATAATGCGGGATACTACATCACATAAGTGAATTAAGTCCCATACAGTCCAGTTTGAAAGTCTCGGTTTAATTCTGCAGTAGTATGGACTGATAGTTCTTATTTTAATTAAATTCTATTCAAACGTGTTGCATGTACTGTCAGGTACTTCGTTTTTTTCTGTTTCCACACACTCTCTGTATCTCCACAGTTTGTCGATTCCACACTGACTTCTATTAGTCACGCACAGTCCGACAGGCATCGCATACGAATGGAACAACGGGAAAAGATCAAAGAGGAAATATTGAAGCGAAGAGTGGATACGCCGGTAAACACGGAATCTCGGGTAAGCTGACATTCGTGATCATACGTTGTTCCCTTGGCGGCCTGTCAGTAGACGTGGCTAGTAGTTCGTTCATTCACTCATGCCATTTTAATAGGTTTATGCTGGATTAGCAAACGAATAGAATTCATCATTTAGCAAGCGCATTGATTTAGGGCTGAGATAAAATGTTTCTTTTGTGATTACGGTTTTGAATAAATTAACAACCTGGAAGAAAATCAATAGTTGATATAATTCATCTGCTATTATTGGCACACTTATTTGTGAGGCTGTAACATGGTAATTAAAATGAAGTAGCTGGAGAAGTTTCAGTTGTTTGATGAAATTGTGGGTTCGCCATGCCACTTACCATTGGAAATCCTTCAAGCCACCGTTCATTTGTTTCATCTCAACACGGAAACTTAACGGTCCAAATTATGCTATGTTTCACTCCTATCTATGTTTGAATTGCTCTTGTTTTCAGCTTAGATTTTGTGAAGTACTCCCGATTGCGATTGATTTACGAGGCAAAAGACATCATGAATTTATGTGTGGGTTTCACATTCATTTTTTTATGTTTCTAATCAGAGTAAACAATGTATTTTTCAACAACATTTCAAGGTAACAGTTCCAAGAAGCGCATAGTTTTATTGTTTAACACAAATGCATGAATACATATACAAGAGATCCTCAATCCAGAAAATCTCTTTCAATATGGTGCTTATTGCCTTGCATATGTACTGAATACGGGACATAAGAATGTTAAAATGTAACGGTTGGAAATCTGTAGCAATTTGATCGACCAGAGGGCTGGGCGGAAAGAACAGAAGTAGTTAGTGTTGGAAGAGTTTCCTGCGAATTTGATCGTTCGCTTTTACCATGATCCGAAATGGAGAAATATGACCCAATTCGTAATGAATATGGCCTGTCTGGACTTCGTTAGTCGATCTGTAGTTGATACAGACAAAAATGAAGAACGGACGATAAGCACGGCGAAAATCTACAGAGTATCTTCTGGTGGGACCAAACCTAAATTGTGATGTATGGAATTGCCAGCGATCGGATCTGACACTGCAAGACTGAGTGAAGGCACAACCGCTTGAACAAAATGGTTGCACTGGACGGAAAGAGAAATTTAAATTTATATCACATTGCAAGGAGTGAATCAATCGTGAGAAATAAACAGCACAAGTGAACGGATTTTGGAGTAGATATCAAGTTTGAACAGGAAAACTCTTTACTGGGTGCATTGTACTGTGTTACTTTGCAAACACTGAAGGTTGCATTTCAATTGAAAAATACTATACATTTCAACCGTAACGCGGAGCACACTCGCACGGAAAAATTGTTCCCAGACAGCATAAAGGCATTTCATAGTCCAAAGTTAAGAAGAAGATTAATTGTAACCCTCCCTTGTTGTTTATGAGCAAACGTGCAAAATGGTGCACTAATGACTTTCGGTAAGCGTTTATGCGAGATGATATTTTTCAGAATTCGGAGCATGTGGAGAGAGGAGAATGATATCATTTCAGTTCTGTGTGCGGTGGATGAGTCTGCAAGAATCCTGTCCACAAAGTTGACACAAGACGTTCTACGATAATCTGAAATTTTTACTATCAACTCGTTCCATGAAATTGTAGAAACGCGGCCAATAACCTCTTGGGTCGTGGTGTAAAACTTTGAAATCTTGTTTAGGTAAGTGAAAGGAAATAACTGGAAAACAACAGAGTAAGACGGGGAAACACACTGATATACAGAGGGAGAAATAAATGAGTGGGAAATGCGAACTTGTAGGAGATTTTGAATTTGAAATGAAAGACGCTACAATTTACGAATCTATAGTCATAAAAAGATATATGACAAATTTTACCGTGGATAGAGAATTGTTATATCTAACTGTAGGATCTGTCGGGAATGAGGAGCACGGAATACTATACAAATATTCCACACATCTGCTGGTGTTTAAGTTTAACCCCGATCGGGAGGAGAAAAACTGAATTCGGTAAAGATTATCGTGGAAAAAAAACTTAGATCTGAGGAACAATAAATGGTTGGTACAGCATAGCATTAACTCTACATTTGCAAAACACTTGCAGAAGGAACCCAAAGAGTATCAAAAATGTAAATGGAAAATAAGTATGGTGACAGTGTAGCCCACTGAAGAACTCCGAATATGTTAACTACGGATTTGTATGAAAGATTCCAAAGTCTAATGGTGTTTTCTCTATCTGTAAAACAGTTATCGAGAGAGCACAGTTGTATGCTACCGAGTGCGTTTCCAGGTCGGGAATAGGGGAACGGCCGTCATCTCACGGTTAACTGTGAATAAGAGGGGCTTAGACTCCTCGAATAAGCAGTTGCTGCGGCAGCGCCCGAGGATGTGGTGGGTTTACCTCCTGGCAAGGGTTCTCCGTACATGATAAATATCTGTGGAGAGTGCTGTGACGTGGCGAGGGTGACCATTGCTCCTTATCGAAATCTGTTGCTCGACAAGGTTTTCCAGAAGAGGCGAATGAACCGAAGACTGGCCACCGGCTCAGCTGAAATATTACTGCTACCTTGCAGTTCACTCTTGGTTGCGCAAAAGCTAGAGTGCACCCTCGAACAAGGCCCAATCTGTATTACAACAACCCACTGTAAATACAATGATGGATTTCTCGAATCTTACGCCTCTCCATATTAAAGTTGCTTCACTCAGCACCGTTCATACACTCATGTTTCCCCAGCCCTCCCACACCTCGCCTTCAACCCCTAACACACCTACACCTTTCTCAGATTCTTCAAACGATCGTACTCACAGTAGTGCCTCTGCCGCTGTCCTCTAATGTCCTACTTTGTCTATTGTTCAAGTCTCACCGAATCTTCCACCAGCTAAAGCCCTTTTTCGTCCTTCATGTCCATCTTAACTGGCCACATTGAATGTCCGCACTCTGATGAGTATAGGATAACAGGCGTGTTTAGTTCGTACACTCGAGACCCTAGCCATCGATGTACGTTGTATCTAAGATACGCACATTTAAGACTCCAGCTGCATTATCCAATTGATATCCCCGTCAAACCAATCTGCGAAATTTCTCTGGGTAATCTGAGACAGCGGCTTTGTATCTTGCTGGCGTTGGAATGGCCCTCAGTGGTAGAACTGAAGCCGCCTTTCTAGAAAGAATTTCAGTCGACAGTAGGTTGTACGCAGCGAGACTCAGAGGTTCATGCAAAGTAAGTTACCAGGCGCCCAGATAGATGAAACTTATTTGGCGCGTTGACATCCGCTCCAACGGACTGTAACTCAGATGCCGTCAAAGAAGCTTTTCTTTAATCTACACAACCTCTTGTGTAAAGTGAACCACACTGATTTCGTGATTTTATCGGGAGATGTGAATGCTAGAGTAGACCGGCGGTCTTCGAGTGAAGCTTATCTCTGAGGTCCCTCTAGACTAAATTCCTGTCACTCGGAAAACGGGAAACGGCTTTTGGCTCTGTGTTACGACCACCGCTCATTCCTCGACATCACGAATTTAAGACGTTCCAGCTACTGGTAAGCCTCTTGGCGTCCGCCCTCCTCGAATCAGCGACGAACTCAGATCGAACACATCACCATAACTCACAAGTAGCTGGGCTGCATACAGGACTGCAGATCGAACTGGAGCACTCACCTTAAATACGACCATGCATTTTTTGCACAACGCTGCCCATGTGCTTCGATGGACATTCTAAACCGAAGACGCAACTGTGATAAGCTGTCCAAACCAACTGACTTTCAAAACACGTCAGCTAAAAAGCTAGGACCAACCCCACACGATGACGTTAACCAGCACTGGTCACTTATCAAGAACGCTCTGCATTCTGTTGGCTTGGTTAGTTTTGGTCTGACACGTTCTGCCGCGACACCCTGAATTTATATGGAGTCTCTACGCCTTCTTCAGTACGCCGATAAATTCCGATCATCGGTGATCTTAAAAAAATACTACTCGAAATGGGACGTAACCTCAAAGCAAGCCCACGCAGAAATCGCGAAATCTTATATGCAGGACGCACATCAAAGATGGAAGGTTGGGTTAGGAACTGCGGTCAGCCTTCGCCATCCTTTATCGTCTCTAGTGGAGTTCGACACTGCTGCCCTCTATCATCATTCCTCTCCAATTCCGCTATAGAGAATGTTCTACAGGACGCTTTGTGCAGTCTAGCAAACGGTAGAGTTCAACTTCTCCCAAATAATATAGTTCTTGACTTCAAACATGTCGATGACATCGCCTTGTTCGGTTGCAATGCACAGGAGGACCTACACGCTTTACTCCACATGGCGAACGATTTATCCAGATATGGCATGTGCTTTGCACCTTCAAAGTGCTTACACAAGACTGACAGGATCCTTTGTCTGCACTTTTCTTTCCCGGTGATAAGAGAGAAGTAGTCGAGAGTTTTAAGTACCTCGGGAGCTTTATCGCAGCTGGAGGTATTGTTAAAGATGAAATAAAGATGGGGAAGGGAAAATAGCAGCGAACGGGAAGAATCTCACCTGCACCCTTCTACTGCAGATATTGACTCAGGTCATAAGTTCTGTGACCTTAGCTGATCACATCACGAGTAGCAAAAGCCAGAGCAGCTTTTGCCAAACTGCGATAACAGTGGGGCCTCAATGAGATCCGGCTTGCCCTTGAGGGAAGGGTGTTGTTCGTCGCAGTTCGTAGCGCTCTTTTTTACGGTTGCGAGCCCTGGACCCTCTTCGTTGTGTGTGGCAATCGAACCACCGATGTCTCTGTAGCATTACTCGTATCTGATGGGAACATCGGGTGGACAATGACGAGGTTTGCATTCGTGCGTTGGGTGTGGATAGTGGTTCTCAAAAATAAGCGAACGCTCTACACCGCCCACGATGGTTTGGTCACGTTTTGTGTATGCTCGTCCATCGTCTGCCTTTCTGTGCTCTTTTGCTACCTGCCGGGTCAGTGTGGAAGAAGGGCCGCTGCGGTCAGATCTTGATATGACGCAGAGGTATGAAGAAGCTAACTTCAGCCTTGGCTTCGAATGGTGCAGTTCGCCTTCCAGGTTGGGGCACAAGAAATGGTTCATTGAGAATTTTCATAGACTAATGAGGGTGTTTGAGGATAGCCCTTTCAGTCCAATTAAAGGCTAAAGACATTAAGGTTACGGTTGTGTTATTGTGACCGGCCTCCAACAGTCTGTGATAGTAGGGGGAGTAATTCATTTACATTGAAGGGCATTGCTTCAGCCAGGGAAGCAGCGCCGTCGTAAACCATCTTGACCAGCAGCAGTGAATGATAACAACTATTTAAATGTTTTAGTACTTCACAATTTGAGAATGGTTTCACATTCTGAAGATAGTGTGACGCTTAGGCCAGCAGAATGACCGATGACAACATCATCCAACTCCGACCGTACTTGCTTTCTTTCACAGAGAAGTCCGATGCCCCGCCACAGTTGTTTACCGTTTGCAGTCCACAACATTCGGTTGAAGAATAATGTGTTCAGTCTGTTTATTTCAGCTGTGAGAAACCTGGAGGAGCACCTGAGGCTTTTCTGCAAGTTTCTATTTCGTCGCAGGAAATTAAGCAGTGGTGAGGCGATCTTTTCGTTGGACATATGCAGAATTTTAACGGGGCAGCAGTAATGATAAATTGTATTGATTGTTCCAGCAATAATTGTTTGATTAAATAGAGGAAACACGTGATTAGAGACGGAAGGGATAAGAATCTTCGCGAAGAGATTGCTTGGGAAGCGAAACACTTATGGATGAGAAGTTTTAAAAGCGAAATCCATTGTTTTTCAGATGAGAAGAAAGATTTGTACACACAATGTGAATAAATTTTCGGTCAAACTATGAGTGGTTGAAATTGGTGCCTTTAGTGTTAAAGAAAAAAAGGGTTGGGTGGTTGTTGCTAAATTGGTCCAGTATATAGTAACATCTTGTGTGAGAATGAGAAAGATCCATCAGTTCTAATGATAAAAGAGGATTAGTACTAATGCTGTGAGTTAGTACTCACATTTGTGAGTAGTACGCAAAAGGATATGGTTGGCGGCTTCTTTTACCGGTCAAACATGAACGAGACCTATTAAAGCGAATCGATGTATTCAGATTGGTAACTACAGGGACGCGCATTTACTGTTGGAACGTTCTAATAAATATCCTGTGTGTGTGGAATTCTGCAGACTCGTTCCAAATGATACATTTTGTTGTATGTATGCCAACTTACCGATACCCTGATCGTTACTGATAATAAATAACCATCCTCGTCCGGACACCGTCTTCTAGCATTAAAGCACTAGTATTTCTAAAGTCCCCAACAATTATGTTTAAATTACTATTTAAAAATGGGGCAATGAAAAGTATAAATGAGCCAAAGAATAGCATACGTTTTCATTGTGCACAGGATGGTGCTTTGTACAGGTGAATGAAAGTTGTATGAGTAAGATGGGAAAATCCTGGGTGACATTGCACGATCAGGCACGCAATACCGTTCAAGTCAAGTCAAGGTCACGTGATCGAGCAGTGCTGGCGGTTTGCTCGACATGATGTTGCAATGCTGAGTTCAAGGTATTGACAAGTTGACCTGAGAATACGCTCTGCGCATGGTTGTGTAAAATCAGTAGTAAATAGTGAGGTTGCCAGTATAAAATGTATGGATAGACTGACTTATTCCCGGAATCATTTAGAATAATTTTGCTTTTGAATAAGATGGTTCAATATCAGATTACACATATATATTGCATATTTTAACCCTCTTAGAGTAGATACATTAGCATCAAATTGCACGGCATAATTTTTGTCCTTGTTCTGATACCACCTACGTCAAACAGAACACCACAAACAATCTCCAAGCGCAATCGTACTGATAAGCTTGATGAAAAAGGCGTTGTGGGGATAAACCTAACGCTACTTTAGAAATAGCCGATATTAAAACGTCTCAAATACTCTCTGACACAGGACGTCAAAGGTAAAGCAACAAATACACAAACTAATTGTGCGTCCAAGATGGAATCGATTATGTGAAATAGCAGTTCCTGGTGCGCATACTTTGTGTGACTATAGATTGTTCGTTCGAGAACAAGCAACTTCCAAGAAGGTTGAAGTGCTGACAGTAGTTTCAATTATTTTCCGTAATGAATACCACTAAAAAGTCGGATGTTCTAAAAATTATTGGCAAAATAAAGAAATAATGAAAGGAATTAATTTGAAGACCTTAAATAGTTTTACAAGGAAACATTTTCGCATCAGAACTGATTTGGACTGGAATAGGTGCTTTTAGAAAATCAACTGGTGTAAGTTTGTCCCCAAAATTCACTGCATCAAGTGAAATCACACTGATGTTCATCCTTCACTCAAGAAGTAACAAATCAACATGGAGTACTTTCCGGGGGCATAGGGAGTGAGGATATCGGTCGATTTTCTAAAGGTTTTTGATGTTAAAATGAAGTGGAATAAGCTCTTGTGCACTCAATCTGAAAAAGTGTTTCAATTAGTTGCCACACCACGGGTTAAGCTGGTAATATGTACATTTGATTGATAATAATCTGCGATTTCTTGACATCGTTTGGGCTTAGACTAACCGTTGAATTTTGCGAAATCGTAGAACCTCACTTTTCATTGTGCACTAAAAAAATGAAAAATGCACTTGCATCGGGCGAATTTGTGTGCCACCTGTAAATGGTATTTTTCAACTAGAAATGACTTTCATTAACTGAGAGCATTTCATTGATAAAATTTGTGTATCAAGAGGTGAAGATGGTGATTCAAAGCATCAATAAGGGGATTTACGTTCAGTAAAAGAACTGTTTTTCTTCCGGTTTCTTACAATGTCCAATGAAACTCAAGAACCGTTTGCGAAAATTTTTCTTGAGATAAATATTCGCAATGAGTTTGACTGGTGCTGCAGAAATGCAAGACACAATCTATTTTTGACGCGTAACACTGAAGCCCATTTGTTACAGAATGCTTTATTTGCATGTCATTCAATGTTGACCCAATTTGGTTATAATTATTCCATATACTACTGATTTGAATAGCTTCCTAACGCGTAAAGAAGGGGTACAGCGAACATTCAAATCATTTCCGGTTTTTTGACCCACTGCTATTCAGGGCTTGATATGACATGATCATGGTGTATAGGATAGCACAAGATAAGTCACATCGACCCTAACTTTATCCTTGTGAATATGGGCAACATTCTCGACAAGGACTGTAAGATGAAATGTAGATTCAAGGCCAATAGCAAAGCATGGTGATTGCAACGCTAATCCACTGATTCTAAAAAAAACCTTTTTTATACTTTCCCGAGTGTGCGTATGCAAATCATCATCTGAGCATAATCTAAATGAACTAACACAAAACAGTTATCGTTCAACACAACAGAACCCAAATATTTCGAATAAAAATGAAGAAAAGTTCAATGTTCTTATCGTCACATTAACCTAGAGTAGGATCTGCTTGTCGGGTTACAAACCAGTTGCCCAAATATACAATTTCAATGAGTCCCGTTCTACCGATAATCTTGGGGTTCAAACACGCTAATTGGGTGATTTTACCGGGAAAATTCTGGTAAAATGTGATCAGTTCCTAAACGACAGAAATGCTGTTACATTCCTATGCAGTTACTTTTTATAAAAGCTATAATTCGAAAAATACTAGAAATTAGTTATTTTTCCCGTGGTATTTAGTCAAGGGTACTTTACGCACTGGATTTAAAACATTACCGTTGGCTTCTGGGAAGGGTAGGCCGGTTTCGTGAGAACACATATGTTACCGACGGTGACACCCGTGACTATATAGATTGAGTGTCATGGAATGAAGGTTTGGTTGCAGCTGTGATGGTACAACAACCAAGGTCACCAACACATTGCCCTTGAGGTCATGCTTCGGATGCCGCCCAAGCCACCTAACTTTACACTTGTCCCCATTTATCTGTACATACACACACACCTATATGTACACACTCTATGAATGTTGGTGTGGATGGAACCAGATGAACAAACACTGAGATACCTGAAAAACGCATATCCGTGCTTGGATCGTAATTTTAAAAAGCAATTTACTAATTGTACAGGGAGAATTTTTGGCATCGAAACCAGTCACTGCATCAGGTGCTCAATAGTGGTCATGTGGTCTTTCGCTAAGGCGGCACATTTGGAGGTCTCTGTGTAAAACAGAGATCCATGCACTGGGATAACGACTGGTGATAACTTTTGAACACGAAATTCTGCTCAACAACCGAAGACTTGTCCGAGACCGGGTGGAAAAGATATTCCGTGGCTTATGATCCGTAATCAACTATGTGGTACGACACAAGACTAGTCGTCAGTCCCATCGTCTCGATGGGTTCTTTCAAAGTGGTGAGGTGTTCTACTTTTGATCGAAACTTACTGTGTAGGTCCGGAAAAACAGATGCGATTAAAAAACATTCTGCAAAAGTATTGAGAATCTAGAATTTACTGTTCGACGAATTATCGAGCAACCGCAGCTGACGGCTAAATGAAGTGCGTAAAATCAATCTCAGGTATACCTGTAAGACTGAGCACGAATATCACTGATTTTGTGTATTAGTGATACGGATAGACAAGCCGTTGATGTTGCGCAACCGAATTCGTAAAGCGTCGAGCGTATTACCGCAAAGCAGCGCGACGGATACCCAGGCAAATGTCTACGAGGAATCTGGTGTGAGGAAGATGGTACTGTGCATAAAAAGAGCAGCCAACCTGAAATTTTGCACCGCTAAATAAAGTCGCATTTATTCCATTGTGGCAGCGTTTTTCACAAGAAAAGTGTGAGGTAATTTACACCCACGGACTTCCAGACTATAGAGGTCGTGGAACCAACAATAACACTCGCTACCCAATTTTTATGAGCATACCTTGAAGATTTTACCCGAGTACCCTCGGGTTAAACAGGGCTGGATGCTACCTAGTGCCACCCCGGGTTGTGGATAGGGAGCTACCTTCACCGAAGAAGGTTAGCTGTCAATAAGTTGTGGCAACCAATACGCAGTCGCAAGCAAACAGCGGCGGCACTACTAGGATGTGGAAGGTTTCAGGCTGGTCGCCTGGCTCCTGTTTAAAAGCCGCGTAAGCCCAAAGACGGTGTCATAACAAAGGTCGACGTGACTGGCATTTAATACTAAATCCATTGACCCCGCACTTCTGGGGCGAGGAATAACTTCCTGTTGTCTTGCAGTTCGCACTTGGTTGTGCAAAGGCTAGAGGCGCACCCTCAAAATAAAAAACGCCGAGTGACGCTGGGGTCATCTCTAGTATCAAACTCCCAAGGAACTTCATGATCATGATCCTTTCCTTTTGGAACGCATGAAGTATGGAGTCCTTCTACCTATCAAAAGATTCCTCATTTGGAGGATCAAGTTCCAACTCCCTGAAAGACAAAAACGGCTCACCAGATATAGTTCTCAGAGAGAAACGTACGCGTTTACCATCTCGCTCTTTTATGCGCAACCTTCAACTCCAAATCTAAGTACCATACTTCCGGGTCATTAAGGACAATAGTTTGAAGCGGCAATGCTTAACTTAGGGCTATGTATGCGTTAAAATGGTTTATCGTCCGATATATGATACCTTCATAAAGTAGTAAGACATT
>UZAN01039754.1:0-16591 GCA_900618425.1 Echinostoma caproni | reverse complement strand
GTCCGGAAGAACAGGTGTATCAGCGTCTCGGCCTCAAATTGGTACTGATATGTCACTGATACTATCGAAATAGATTTTGACGAGAAAAAGAGGGGATGGGTCAACATCAACACTTGTCCGAGCTTATGCGTAAAGTCGTTCACAACACTACAACGAACTGACGGATTTATTCACCCACTCATTCCAGTTGATCGATTGATTATCGGGTTAGTGCCCTCAGCGAACATATGATTTATTTATTTAGTTTTATGTGACATCGATAAAATCGTGAAGGAAACATATCTTACTAATAACTTTTAATCCCAAAATTTCTCTAACCCAGTCATTTGTAGTCAATGGTTTGTACCCTGAAAACTAAATCAAAATTCTTATCTTAGTAGTTTTGTCCTATAAATATGAACACTCTTCTTTTTGGAGTATCACGCTTNACGCTTGGATTAATCCATTCGATTTTTCAGAGATACCAGGCACTCTTGATGGTCTTGGGTGTGGGTACCCACTGCTGACGAGTCCCAAACAGGACGAAACAGCTGCCCAGTGCTCTTTATTGGTTATCACAGACATTTCCATCGCATTTGAATGCATTACCCCGTGGGGAATTAACAATTTCCCAAGGAGTGAAACCCACACCCAAGATCATCAGGAGTGCCTGGTGCCTCTTAACAACCGAATGGGTTAATCCAAACTTGATACTCTAAATTGATTTAGCCATTCGCACAAGGTGATAACCGTCAATCGTGTGGCTCAGGTATAAGGTTTGAAGTCCGAAGAATCGCGTTCCGAGTCCTGACAGGGACACAAAAAGTACGCACTGTTAACGAGTCCCAATCAGGACGAAACACCCGTCCAGTGCTCTTGGTTGGTTATCAAAAACAACTCCTTCTTCTCTTCAGAAACTGGATATGTGAATATCTTGAAATGTTCGCCGATTATAAAGCCTAATGTCAGGATATGACTGTTCAACTTTCGTTCAGATTTTCACCGGACCCGTCACAACCACCGGGACTCTGACAACAAACGCAATAACAACCGTCGTGGATTCCGTTCATACCAGGACGAGCAGTACCACGCGAGAGTCTAGGCATGGCAGTACCCGGGAGAAAGTTCGTGACCGGCACATGAGCCACCCAGCACCGGCACAGGAATCCGAAGTAGGTGTTGTGCTTAGGTTTTGCCTTTGAAGGGTTTGTTTGTTATCAGATAATTGATCTTTGGCAGGTGTACTGTCGATCACCTACACGTAGGTCGTTGGGCAACTCTTACCCTCACAGAGATGAAATACCTGGATTTTGGTTGACGGAGACATGTATGTTCCTAAATGAAATTTCAGCGGCGTCCGCCAAATATGATCATTGTGTGAGATATTCACAACTGGATGCAACTGTTTGCTCATGTCATCGATTAGGTTGTTGATGTGGGGTGTTGAAAAGACAAATATCTGAAATAAACACCGCATGCTCTGATGGATTGCTTTATTCCGGGCAAAGAAGTGGATACAACCTGCAAAACCATGCCTGATCACGCCATAAACCAATCACGCATGTCTTATTATAATATAATAAAAATGAATGGTGGTAGCAGTAGCAGATCACAATCTATGAAGACCTTGTGTTCAAGGGTGGAGTGTGATTTGAAGCATTCATTTTGAGACCAGATTTTTCGCTTCAAGTGTTATTAGGAAGCGGAATTGATTTCTGCAGCATAACAATTCTCAGAAAAAAATGATGAATTAAGGCCGAAAATACGACAGGTTGAGACAATTATCTGGTGCATGAGTGGCTTGCTGCTTATGTGTGAGTTTGGTGAGTGAAACTGCTGGGACTTTGGATGGTAAATGCCAGTTTGGACTAACAAAGTTTGTAAGAGTATAGACACAATGGAAGAATAGAGCAATAGCCTGCCAATGAGCCAGTGATAGCATAGAAAAATCCAGAATCTGATCTCTAGTCTGATGTATAACATAACAATTATTAGAGTCAGAAAATAACAGAGTAGTGGACGGGGATGTACCCCGAATCTGGTTTCTATATTTGAGTTCTGGGGTGACGAAGAAAAACCGAGTCCGAGAAGAACATCACAGGGTGTATAATGGGAGAAAAATTAAGAGTCGAGCAAACGTTGAAGGCAATTCACCTGTTCAGGATCCCTTAGGCTTGAATTAATGACAGATGAAATTTACAAGAGAAGCCTTATTGTCAGGAAACGAGACGCGCTAGAGTGAATCATTTAGCAATGCTCAAATGGAATTTAAACTATTAGTAATGCGTCAATCATTGGCGCGTCCGCATCTACTGCCCAATGCTTGATTCGAAGCGACAGATTTCTGTCTCGTCCAATCTTCGGCTTCTTACCTGTACTATCGTGGAAAGGCCAAATGCAACCAACATCGTTGTAATTCATCAGCTAACGCGAGAAGAGCCGCATTGGGAGATGAATGCATGGAATACTTTGCATGATTGCCGGAAATATTGAAAACAACGTACTTGACCAACGAGTTTTGTGGCTGCCTGCAATTTCTAGCACGTTATATAGATCATAGCGCATTCTGGCAGTTCAGTTTATTTGTTTCTTAGTGAATCGCGGTATGCTTCCAGCTGATTTACAGTGTGCCACCAAAATACTTTAAAAGTCACTGCGGAGAACTCCAGCGTCTTTTGCGCAAAGCTCCAGCTTCTCTAGCGAGTGGATGTTTCTTCGCTTGGCTATCGGAACTATCTCCCCGTAATAATAGTAATTTATTGCCCTATTTATATATAAAGTATGGTTGTTCAAGGTCACTTCCGTGTGTGATGATTTCCAAAAATAAGCTCAACTGCTGTAAAAGAAAATGATCAGTACGTTCTAATTGGCTATTCTCTGTTAACAATCACGGATTGTGCCCATTGATTCAGTAAGAGAACACAATTCACAACTGANAACAGCGAACAAATTCTGCACTTTCATCTGACTTGACGTTCGACGACTGGTCAAAGGAAAGTTGACCGGGAGGTATTATGTAGTGGACGAGCGGTGGTGGCCAAGTAGTTAGGTCACCAACTTGTGACCCGTGAGTCCCGGGTTCGAACCGCTCCACCGCCGCCCGACTTCCCAGGTAGCCTTTGTATGGCCGCGGCCCCCCTTCCTGATTGTTGACTGTACATTTGTATACTCAATAAATAAAAAAGGAAGTAAAAAGACAAAGACAAAGAAAAGGACGGCAAATTATTTGACATAGCATAGTCCCGCTCCATCAAGATCGCAACCGCGTTCGTGATCTCTCGCAGACAGCAAGACATCTTTTCGAAAGATACTGTAAAAGATGAATGGGATCTGGTGAGAAGCACCATACTACTAAATAGTTATTTCAAGAATTTTATCGCCCACAATTGAACTAAACGTAATTCGCCATCTAAAATACTGCAAGCGGAGAAAAAAGTGCTGTTGTCAAACTTCTTTTCGAAGGATTTATCGTAGCTGAAAATGTTAACAGTATCATCCATCACAGTTAAATCCATTCTAGTGCCTTTACGCTAGGATATGTGTTACCTACGTCTTCAAACATCCGGTACCATAACGACCATTGGATGCCTATGTAAGACCCATACATGATTATGCTGCGACTTACGCACCCTGCAACACAAGGCAATCATCTGAGAGGAAGAAAGAATACAATTTCAATCGGCACACATTTGGTAGGTATAAAACTCTGTCGAACTTAGTTGTTGCTCATTCGGTAGAGACGACACACTCGGCTAACATGTTTGGCCTTGATAATTATTTGTTGAGTCTCAGCCTGCCTCTCGAACGTGACCAACTGCAACGGTGATTCTCTCATGAAGCCTGAACTGAGTACAAAATATTTGATTCTTTCGGGTGGAAGAAAGAATAAATAGCTCGTGAATATGAAAAGATGACATGAAGTACTCAAGTATGATTACAAGATCTGGGTGTGTAACCAATTTGAAGAGATTTTCCCCTCAATGCAATAAATGTGACACAGCTCTTTTCACTTACACCTCGCAGAATTTTGTTGCGTGTAATCTATTGTACAATCTTAAGAATGAATTCCACAAAAGTATAAATCAGCCTACATTGTTTGTTCTCCTTTAGTTTTGGATAACCTCTTATTAATGCAAACGGGAATACAATCAACTGTATTCCTTATTGTTGGTTCATCGAACTGCACACACTTAGCTACCACTTGGCTTTTAGTGTCTATCTTAGTGCACAAGAACAACCTCTCTTGAAGCTGTACAACACCATTCACGATATACATTCTTACAAATTCATATATGAGGTTGACAACTTTCCCGGCCAACGGTCACGTTTTCGTTTATAAAGTTGAAGCGCAAATAGATTTGCGCTTCAACTTTTCTATTGCGCGGCTTTCAGACTTCAATATAATAGGAGGAATGAATATTCTGCAGTTTATTTCTTGATCAGTCGAACATGATCGTTGTTTGGTACTCCCGTTGAAGATACCACTTATCATCGTCACCATTATCATCAATACCCCGACACATCCTACCTCACCTCACCTCATATTCTTTCCATGTAAAAGTAGAAAACAAATGGAAATAATGACAATGCCAATAAGAAATTTCTCTCATTCCCTGGAGAGAGATAATCATGCTGAATGTATGATATTTACCGACTTTCGCAGCGTATGCATAGCTGATAGGAAATTAGTGGCGTTGAATGTGCCACAGTGCATCCAAGTAATGCCTTGTGAACGGGGGAAGGTCCAAAAGCCAGGCATATATAATCCAATTAACAGAAACCAAATGGAATTTCTGGCAATCATCACTCTCTCGCTTCACTCATTTTCGCGGATATTCATACTCAAAACATCTATTCGCTTCTATTATATGGAATTTACAGATGGCTATTTCGTTAAAAGTTTAAATAGTAACGACTGAACACATTTCGTTTTATTGAACTTCTGAAACATTAAATTTGGAATGCGCTGGCATTAATTTCGCGAATACATTACGCAAGTGGAATTAGGCGAAAAGAGATCGTGTAATCGAAGTGAATGTCAACTGCCGTAAGTTCGAATACTTCAAACTAAAACAGTGATCACATGTACAATGAGGAAAAATCTACAAATCTTCATTTTGCCTACTCATCAGTAGGCAGACGCAGATTGCAAGCATTTATTTTCCAGCTGACAGGTCATTACCACTATTATCACTAAATAAAACCACAAATCGCAACACTTTTCTCACAGATGCACGAACACGAACACGAGCATAAGAGTGGATCCCTTCGCCGCAAAAAAAGCCCAAATCGACGCGAGAGAGAAGCGACAGGAAAGAAAGTACGTAAGGTTTTATTACTTTTAATTTAATTTCTATGATACGCTATTTTACAACCGATATGGGGATGCATGCTGAAAGATTATTCATTCAAGCGAGGAGGAATTTTGCAATTACAACCGAGTCGAAAAATCACATTTCATTTAAATAACTTCTCGTATCACTTTCTTGGATCCTGAAAGTTCTCAGTAACCTTTTCAGGTTCAATGAGGCGAATGGCGGATAGCCAAATGAAATAGTGATAAGTGATCAGGTGAAGGATTAATAGCGAAAGTTTACGAAAACATTAATTCGTCGCAAAATCGATAGAGACAGAGCATGACAACTACGGAGTATATTAATGAATTTATCTAAGTCCATAACGTTGATAACATAAAACAAAACTTTGTCATTTCCAGAGGCAACCACTTACATTTTTTCCTCATTCACTTGAAAATTCCTGTAGAATGAATTACTGTGGTGTATCAGTTCATTTCCATGCTCACATTTCCAGGTTCTCATTCTGTACCATATACATCTCGGGGTTCATGAATCAAAACTGTTATCAGGATATTTTCAATGGAGCGCTAAAGATCGTCGCATTAGTTTAGTATTCAGCCGATTTATTTTTGGTGTGTCAACAATGAGCATGAAAACGAGAAAGTTTTTCTGTTTCTGGAAACCACGCTTCAAAACTTCCAATCCCAACTTTTCAACCACCAAAGTTCTAAATTACAAATAAACAAGATCAGGGTAAAAGTTTTATTTAAGGGCGTACAACTGTGTTATTCCTCAAGATAAAACATACTCATTGCAAATATATGGTTTGCGCTGGGGAATTCTAGAACAGGTACACGATAAACGATTTTGGAACTTTTCAGGGCAGATATTATCAGTAAACTGGAGCAGATTGGGGACTCACGTAAATGCTCGGACATTCAATGAATTCTCTGGATCCTTTGCCTTTTTCTTATTGATTTACTGCTATTTCTCATAGAAATACGCTGAGTCTCATGAAGATTTTTTCTTTGTTGATAAACATAAACAATTCTATCTGAATGAAGGACTGCACCCCATATATCGGAGGCTCAGAAGTCCATATTTATCACTTAACATGGTGTATATTTGCAGTAATATAAGTAAAACTGTTGGCATTAGACAATCCGACAAACGATCGCTCCGTTTCCACGCGTTTTTCTGATTACTATGTCAGTACGCACCATTCTTAAACCAATAACTTAAAACGATAGCCAAGTACATAGTTCCACAGCTGGTTAGCACTTTAACGGCCATCTATCACATTCAATTCTGAATGCTTTTTCCGGGATCTGGAGAACCAATAAAAAAAATCTAATAATAACGGTATATCTGCTTTCATCAATCCTCTTTCCTTTTTATTAGGTGGTGGAAGAGACAGTTGCCATAACTCAAGGTCCCGTGAGTCCACGTCCCAAACCACGCAGAATCAAAGAAAAGCAACATGTTGTCCCAGACGAGCTGGTCAAATTCACCGTGCACTGTGTAAGTAGATGCCCTGTTCTCCTCGACTTTCAATAGCCTCGGAATGACAAATTCCCCCCCCCCCCATTGTGCCGGACCCGATTGGCTTTATTCAAAACAATCACAGACATTTAGGTGAAAAACTGTCGAAATTTTTTACACACTATTTCGTGACGAACAGTAGATGAGTTGGATCCCACAGACACGAGGACATGTTGTTTACTCATGGAAACCGGTAACGTACGTCCCGGGAAGTGGAGAGGCGAACCTCATGAAGTATAGTATTAAGCAGGACAACAATGAACTGACTACCACCAAATTTGGGTGGGGGCTCCGCGTATTGAGTAGTGCGAAGTGTAAACCATTCCAAATTATCAATAAATAGGACAAAATCCGTTTTACTATTGAAAAGCAGCACCGAGTCAAGCCATAAAGACGAACGCTATCAGTTCCCAAATCATTTGTGGTAAGAATATAAAATGTATCACAAACAACCGATCAACTCAAGCTAGAAAAAATAGAGCAAAAAGACACTTATCGGAGTATTTATATCATAGGATAACGGGAAAAACTGATGAGCATAACCCAATCATAAATATGAACTTCCGCAATGCGTAATTAGAATCTCGACAGAAACATCAACTGTAGTTGACTACCTATTTTGATACTCCATATACTCCTTTTTCCGCACTATAGTTAACCGAGAATATGGAATGACAATTATGTGCGATTGTAGAAAATAAACGAATTGACGAACATCTGATTCAACAACACAGTGTGGAGGGAAGTTGATGCTGAGTGACTTTTAGGTATTGATCGTTAAATCTAATTTGGTTCTTCTCTCATTCATACAGCCCACGGTTGAGAAAGAACACGCACAATACACCAAGTCGCACGCAGTCACTCATGGTACACATCCCAAAGAACCAGGATCGCCTTCGCCCGCACGAGAAAAGTCACCAAAGAAGGCCATGTGTGGAACATGTGGTCTGGGTCGGAAAAAACCAAAATCGATTGGCGAACATGAACGCAGTGAGGCACCCCCAATCCGACCCAGATCTCAAACCCGAAAACTGGAAACTCGTAGTGTGACAGAATCGGCAAGAGACGAATCTCCCGGGACAAAAGTGTACAGTCAACTGCCTGACGATGCCTCGGAGGAGTTCTGTCTCCAAGCTGGACCGATAACTGACAGCAAAGCGCATCGGAAATACGATACGGCAACAGAAACGAACCGTAAACAAATTGTCAGTGAGCACAAAACCGGACAGGCCCGAACGCAAAAACATGAGAATGACGGTCACAGTACTGTTGTTGATGACAAGTCATCACGGGGCTGTTGTATCTCCTAAGTTTCTCCTCCACCCTCATATATATTATCCCTAGTCTCTGTGGCTGCTATGAATTACGTGTCTGCGTTTAACAATGAACTGTTGAGTATGCTCATGAATGAATCCTCAAAAGAACAAAATTAAAACTGTCCCACATTGAATAACATCAATACGACTTGTCACCTATTACCTCGGGTCTGTCTTCACGAAATCGGAACGGCATGAAGCACCTACACGCACAGATTGGAAAACTTGATCTTCTGTGGTCTACGAAGAAATTTGTCCAAATCTGACACCAATAAAGGGGGTGATTTGGAACGAAGTGTACTTCCTGCCAAACCAGTTGAAACATTGGGCTCTCTGAGTCTAATTCATCAGAACCAAGAGAGGCATGCATTTCTTCGGTAAAACGTGTTCGTTTGTATGAATTACGATAGAAGGCTATAGTGGCAGCGTTTACGGGTACCCTGAAGTATAAACACAAATGGGGGCTGGATAAGAGCAATTACTTGCAACTTCTGTCGGGGCAGGCAGGTCCTTTTCTCAGGATAGCGAGTTGTGAATAATGATCAGGAAAATCTCATTGGAAGGTCGGGATTTCGAGACTGGATTCTGTTTGTTTGGGTCAGGCTAACCGCTTGATCTGCTACCAAGATGTATCCGGTAATCAACGAAGTCATTTTTCATTTTCATCGTAGACTGTATCATCGCTGCAACAACTTAACGCAAATGTTCCAAGCTACTAAGGAACGCTAACAGAATGGTTAACATCTTACAAATGACATTTTCTCTCCGTTCCCTGTAAATTGCCAAAGTAAACCAGCAAACGACTCTTTGCATAAGCATTCGAATCCCGAAACTTTTGATGGATAGTTACTAGTTATGATGTTAACGGAAACAAAAACTATATACTTAATAAGGCAAGAGACTATTTGGGGGTCCATGAAAAACTCACACCTCATAGCAGATCGCTCGAATTGACTATCACGTATTCCCAAGCGGCTCTTAGCACAAACCCGCAAATAAACATTCCGTTTGTATGGTATCAGCAAAATCCTGATCCACTATCAATAACGATTGCTTGGACGTTAAATAGAGTCATGGAAACGAAAGACGAAGCAGTCAATAATCTGCCAATCACAAATGAAACGGAATACATCTTCCCATACCTTGACTAGCAGAAAAGGTATTTAAAGCCCCAATTCACCGCTAAACGTTCTTCTCAAAATACTCAGAGCAGCCTAAATGAGTATCTCACATTCCCAGTGTTCCGCGATTGACAAAAAATTATCAGGCTTTTGCCAGTAGCAACAAAACACAAGTTTGTCAAAAGAATACATACAACTTTCGACTTTCAGAACAAGGTGCTGATGACTCTGAAGTATTGAAGTCAGTAATGAGCAAGTGAGATTTTTATTGTATATCGTCGGTGTTTCAAACGTTTGCTCTCAACCCCAAGTAAAGTACGGTAGGAAAAACATTTTTCAGCGTTGCAGTATTCACACCCCATTAATGATGACACCGAATTTGCAGATCCCGTCAGTTATTTTCTCCTTTCACAACTCAATTCGATGGTGGTCGTGGGCGATATCATGAACCCTGCATGGCTTGCTATTTACGTTTACCTTCTGACCCACTTACATCTGTCCATCCGCGTGACAGAATCCTGGAATAACCTTAACTGATCACAAATTACATCATATTCACCGTCCTAAGCAATACATAAAACTCCGAAGAGTGAGCACAAAACACAATATAAAACCGAGAGAAGACAAACACTGCGAGATGTTAACGTTTCTTTTAATCTCTTCAGTCGCTACAACGTAAAACAATCTGGTATTTATACAAGCAAGTCTTGATAACTACCGTGGTTCAACAGACAATAGTCAGGGTACCAGGGGTGGGGTGGGGTGAGAAATCACCGAATAAACCTCCACTCGTTTTCAAAAGCACCATACATGATAGAATCCAACTGCAAGAGGGTGACAATATAATCCTTGTCGGTTTCAGATGACACAAGTTCCTATTCAAATAACCCCCTGAAGAATGAGCCCAGTGAACTCAATTATGGTGATCTTGGAAACCAAACATTGAGCCCACGCCTTTCGATCCAGCGAAACTACTTGCTTAAGCCAGTTTCACACGGCCGAAGTCTGGTGACGCCCAAACATACATAAATATAACTCCTCATATCCAAATGGCGACACAGATTTATTTACATTGTTAACTAATTCCATCTTCTAACGTGGGGCTCGCAGATGCATACCAAACGTTGGGCTTCATATTATCTTGATGAATGCCTTCCTAAAATTGAAGACGTTATTTCCACGCCATCAGCTCATGTGAGCACGGTATGCAATGAACTATTGGCTAAAGATAGCAATCTTTACACAGTCGTGTTGAGTGCGTGGTAGATCTGTGCAATAATAAAAAACTCTGCCCCTAGTAGATAGTCACGAAAGAGAAGTGTGGGGAATTGATGTGGGTTTAGATTCCAAACCCGAAGGAATGTGGTTCATATCCCGGATTGGTACGTTGAATACTCACAACCAATGGACCCCAAAAAGTTCAAAACAGCTGTCCAGTGACCTTTGTCGGGTTCCACAAATGAGAATCATTAAAGAGGTAGGAAAAATAACGTATTCGCTATAGGCTGAACCCATATCCTAGAGCACTAGACTTATTGGGTACATGTAAGAAATAGAGTGATTCTAAGCAAAGACAACACACCGGAACGAGTATACCTTTCTCGTCGAAATCACACATAGGTCGACCGAATTTCCCCATCATCAGTATGTAGTTTCTCTTTTTTCATTACGGTGTGCATGAATGATGGTTCTATATTGTCGGTTAAAAGTATTTCCTATCTCTTACGCATTTCGCTTACTCTCAATAAAGAGAAATCCGCTAGACCCCCTTAATTTTGCTTAGTAAATCCTCTATCGAAAGCACGGTGTTCGATTATGATGATAGCAAATGAGGACCCCATGTCGAGCGATAATTAACTCGTGGAAATTAAATCACATTACCGAGGCGTACACATGCACAGATGCGCTCACTCCCATTTTAATCAGATCGAGTCCTCTTTATTGCTGGAACTGTTTCTAGACCATGATTCGGTTTCTTTCGCTCTTTGTGAGTTGCTTATCAATGGTTATATTCAACATGATTCCCGCAGCGAAGATAGACCCGATATAGCCACAAGCTTAGCAAACAACTCGTACTTCAAACGCAGATATGGTATAGAATCATAATCTTTTTAGGAGATGAGAGGGGTTGCAACCCACCGATCAAGAGTGATCGCACCCTGCAAAAGCGCGTATGAATACAGCAGAGCACACTTGAAGTTTATGCAGGAGGTCTCTTATTCAAAAGTTAGGAAAAATTTTATGAGTGGCCACCGTGCCCTAACTTCCGAGGCCAACAGTAAATTGGCATTGTTACTTGGATCCGGTTGACGCAGATGTCATGAAAAACAGCGAGGTACCATTGCAGCAGATCCAGAACAGCGATAGAGTACCTAGTGGGACGAATGCCATAAATTTGGTCCACCCCATATACCTCATGTGATAGAAGTTTACTACCTGATCATAAATGACGCTCACAAACGTCGCATGAAATCATTCGAGACTCAAAAATGCAAAAATAAGACATCAGACGAAATATAAAATCAGCGACCATGGCGCACCCAAGGCATTCCACAGTGCTCTACTTGTTGTCTAGTACTCATTGTTTTGCAACTGCCGATCTGTGATTCAGAGCAGACGTGGTGCACCAGACCGGTAAATCTATTGCTTACCCTCCAAACCCCAGTCTTCTTACCATAATGAAGAAGGTAATATAGGAAACCTTTCCGGTAACAACTAATGAAACTTATCAGTATGCGAGAAGAGAACAAATGTCAGGGTAGTTGGATGGGGAAAACTATCCAAGGCTAATGAGGAAAAACCTGAAACTGATAATCCCGCTAATCCTCACTAGAGTTCGCACTAACAGATCTACGTCCCCGTGTAGAGGCCCCGAAACTTCTGTGTAAATTCGGACGCACGCTTACTTCTTGGAAAATTGATCCGACCTGATCTCTGGATTCACCGTTGCCAATATTGTACCAGTTAACTATTGGAGAGGCTCAAGTTGCTCTGGATGTTTCGGTTGTCAGCAGTCGAATGCTCTGGTACAAACCAGGAGAGAAATCATGTCAATCGAAGTCGTCAAACAACGAGAACGGGTGGGAAAAAATGATATATCCGTACTGGTAGGGATCGCTCAATCGATATAGGACACTGTCATAGTAACATGAAGGTTATATGTTCGAGCCCCACCCCGTGCTTCCAAGCAGCAGCAATCTTACAAAAAATCGACAGTGCCACCATAAATTAAGCAAAAATAGAACGCAGTCAGTTACTGTTTTGATTGCACAACCCAATCTTAGATGAATCACTTTTTGCTCTCAGTTAGGACGGTGCTGAATCCCAGAACAGAGATCGGAGGAATTGTTAGCAGTGGCAAACGAAGCAACAGTTCATTTCGCTCTAAAGCAAGTTCATACCTGGCACGAGTATCGCGCTTTTGCTGGGTGATGGCCAGAACCCGTGGTGAAATCCGTTTCTGTGGGGTAGGTGGCAATCAGGCGGGATGAGTTACCGATACGGCTAAACAACACCGAGCACTGGCCACGAAAACGCAATAGGTGCGGCGGAATTCGCTCGGACAACAAATGTCATTCGGCAATATCATGATGCCAGGGCTATCGGATGAGCGAAAATCGTCCTACATCGTAAGACAGTACCCCGAAAAAGAATCAAAAAGTGCAATAAGTGAATGTGGAAGTTGGTGGTGACGTGATCGGCAACGAGTATTTTAGGTTGAAAAATGACCAGCGAAAGCCCATTTCGAGTTTAGGTAGTAATTCAAAGCGGTCGTAGTTAAGGTTTGGCCAAACCGCAATATGTGACTATGGTCACACGATCCCATTGCAGTGCCGTGAGCAGGATGCAAACTTCCTCCAATGTGGACCTAATAGAAGAAACCTCACTGACGCAACAAGACTATAAAAGCGCCATTTACGTACAACTCACTGGTTGCAGAAAAACCCACCAAACTCGATTGGCAGATCATCGCTTATCTCACCCAACCGTTCGTGCCCGTTTTGAATCAGAACTAGGGCAAGAGCTAGACGCGCTGTGGGGTGGTAGTGTAGATGGACAATGGGATCAGATTAGCCGAGCAGTGCACTCAGCTGCGAACGTTGATTGTGGATCTGAAGCAGTAGCCCACCCGAGGCATTGGATATCTGATGAGTCAGTCGCACTGATGGAGAAAAAGCGGCAAATCCCAACCGCCCGGGATCAAGGCAGGATTAGGTGGCGTCTATAACGTCAACTCACGAGGAGCCTCAAGAAAGACCGTGAGAACTGGTGGGCAACGATAGCTAGTGAAATGGAAGTAGCAGCTGCATCAGGAAATAGTCAGAGACTGTGCCAACTGATACGCAAAACGGGAGGTCAGCGAACCACAGTTAGTGAAACAATCTGCAACAAAAGTGGACAAGCTAATCACAATAGGGGACAACGGCTTGACAGGTGGGTGGAGTACTTCAACGAACAGTTCAGCTGCCCAGGTGCTAACCAGGTTATCTCCTCCGATGTAGCTGAGGCTCCGTGGGCAGTGTCATCTGAACCTCCTACTGCAGGAGAAGTTCGTTCTTGCATCCAAGACCTGAAGAAAGGAAGAGCAGCAGGAACGGACGGGATTCCTCACACTCTTTTCAAGATGGAGGGCAATGACCTCGTATATTCCATTACTGATGTAATGCATGACATCTGGTTACACGAGCGCATCCCATCATCCTGGAGCGAGTCACTGATCGTTCCAGTTTTTAAGAAAGGATCTCGCAATGACTGGGCAAACCACCATGGAATACGTTTGATCCCAATCGTCACCAAGTTACTAGCCTCCATTATACTTCGACATCTGATGCCGTTCAGGGAGACAGACATCCGCGAACAACAAGCAGGATTTCGACAAGGTCGCGGTTGTATCGACCTAATCTTCACTCTGCGTCAAGTCCTCGAGCTATGCCATACGCACCGTCGACCAACGATTGTCCTGTTCAATTTAGTCATAGACGAAATACTGGAGAACACACTAAGTGGTCTCCAAAACGTAAGTATTGAGTGAACAGCTGAAGAAAAGCTGAGATTTGGAGTACACTGACGACATCGTTCACCTGTTCGAAGGTATGGAGGATGCACAAAGAGCACTTGACAGAATAGAAAGTTCTGTCGCTCCTTTCGGCATGTGATTTACACCCTCAAAGTGCAAAGTAATGCCACAAGACTGGGTGTCACCGAGTTCTGCTCTGAAACTAAACGATCAGGAATTAGCTGAAGTTGACTGCTTCTCGTACTTAGGTAGCTGCGTGACCAAAGACGGTAGCCCATCGAATGAGATAACCGCCCGCATTTCCAAGGCTCGAGCAGCGCACGCAGGACTAAAACACCTGTAGCGACGAGGTGACGTGTCACTAAAGTTGAACAGTCGCGTGTACTGCGCCACCGTACGATCCATTCTACTTTACGGTTGTGAGACCTTGAATTTGCGGGTAGAAGACACCCGCCGTTTAGCAGTGTTCGACAATCGATGTTTACGTAGTCTGGCCCAGGTTGGATGGAGTGAGCGGGTTATTAACTTAGAAGGAAATCGTCGGGTGTTTCGGAATACATCAAAGAAGAACTCGATATCTCATGGAATCCAGCTCCGTGGGCTCCGTTCGTTAGGACACGTTTTACGTATGTCCGACGGTAGCCTATCGCAGCGTGCCTTGTTTGCAGTGGCTGCTACAGGCTGAAGAAAGCCACGTGGAGGCCAGCAGATCACGTGGAGACCAGGCGTGAAGAAATGCACGGAACGATTAGGTAGAGTAGATGTCCCTCGCCTTCCGGGTCGGGGTCCAAAAGACTCCGAAACCGCATGAATGAAGACACTGAAGGTTATGGCTGCTAACCGACAGTAATGGCGATCATGTTGTCACTTTTTATCAGACCAGAATGCTTGAAATAGTATGTATGCTCAGTTGAACTGTTTACTCTGTGTTGACTGTAGGGGTTCGCTTTCGTTTCCCGTCCCTAGAAATAGGTCCAATCCATGTCCTCCTCATACATTATCATTTTCCTTGTGTGCGTTAAGTTTGGCAGAGATCAATGAAGTTCGCTTCACTGTATTGCGCTGTACAATGATGGTGATGACGTACAATATATATCTCATCATAGTAACCACTAATTAGACAAACTCTTAGATGTCATACCCCTCCATGGCACAAAACATGTCAATAATCCTTCAAATACCGCTATTCATTCCATAAGGTGAAAAAACAACTGAATGACCGCAAGTTAGAAACAACCCGCGTACAACTCATTGATCAATTTTCTGAGTCTAGTCTGACACCTGAAATTTTGACGCTGTTTCTGATCATCGGTTGCAATGATCTCGACGTCTCCACCCAGATAGCCGAACGCGACCCACATAACCAAGTAATTCAGTTAGGGTTTTCATATCATCATACCAGGTCTTAGTTTGACCATACGCGCATTACCTATTTTAGCATATATCTCGCGCCGTAGCAATACACTTAGTAGCAGACGTAACGCACATGCTTCCACAAACGTAATCGACCGCGGTTATCCAAAACTCTGCGAAAACCCCCAGCATTGGTTTTCCGACTGCACCATCAGAATTGCGCAATGCGGCGCAGGCAGCGGTATTGGTAAACCCATAATCTAAATTTAACCCGCTTTGGTATTGGTCAAACTTCTGTACCGTAAAACAGGACTGACCGAACAGCTGCGGTGTACCCTCGACCCTTTACAGGCAGCCGGATTTTGTGATGGAATTATAGACGTCTCAAGTTGGCAAACCAATCAAGCCTCCTGTAAGTGTGCCGGCACTTCATCTGTGAAGCGTCCGACCGGTGAGATATAGCTGCCCAAGTAGTAAAATCGGTCTACTTCCTTTACCGCTTCCCCAATTAGAGTGGAGTTGGGGACTGGGTCAACCCAATATTGTAGCAACATTTTATAAGTTGATGTGCAAAGAAAATGCCAAACATGGTTATATTAGCACTAAAACTAACCAGAAAAGCTAACAACATACCTGGGTCTTCACTTAGCGGACGGATATCGCTTTCTGTGGTCAACCCGGGCGAAAACGTGCCGGAAGTTAGGATTCGGTTTCGGTTATTAACATAGACTGTTCAGTTCAGTTCAGTTTTTACAACCATTAACCATGCACTTTCGTGCGTCGGTTTTGGTTGCTGTCTTTGGTTGTCCGTTTGGACAAAAGAGAGAAGTGAAGATTGGAATGTCGAAGCAAATTCAAGCGGAAGATGGGGAATATAGAGTGGTGTTAGGAAAATAACGAGTGGATGCACGAGCGCCACTGTTTGTGACACCCAGCCATATCACTCAGTGTCTCTAACCATCGGTG
>UZAN01039753.1:95092-116417 GCA_900618425.1 Echinostoma caproni | reverse complement strand
TATATATATTGTGGATTGTTTGTTCACCATACCTACTGTTAGGTTTCTGAGCTTCGGGTTACCCGATTTCTCTAGTATTATCACTGCTTTTTATGTCATACCTTTGGTGTGACGGAAAGCCGACGAAATAAGCTCCATAGGCATGAAAAATTGCTGCTCAATAATGGAAACTGATTATCT
The DNA here is from genome assembly GCA_900618425.1 of Echinostoma caproni. Taxonomy (NCBI): domain Eukaryota; kingdom Metazoa; phylum Platyhelminthes; class Trematoda; order Plagiorchiida; family Echinostomatidae; genus Echinostoma; species Echinostoma caproni. Next base: position 116,237 of record UZAN01039753.1, on the reverse strand, counting down.
AAGCCGCGGAACTTGGAGCGGCGAACCACATAGAACCTCACTGGGCCAGGCGTGGTATCTAGTAGGACCACATAGAGGTTGCCTACCACTAGATGAGGGATTTTGGCTTTCGGAACCTAGAATATTTCCTCTTATGTTCACGCAGTTGTACTATCATGCTGCTTGTGAATGCCTAATGTGGCAATCCGTGTTAATCGTTTAAACGCCAGTTTGTCTGCTCTCTCTAGTTTGTTTATTGACTAAGAATGCCTGTTTGTTCGGCAGTTGTGGCTACTTCCTCTTGTCTACCCATTTGTATGGGGTAGAGAGGCGAATGGAATGACGGAATCGGTGTCAATGTGAGGTATGACCTCGAGAGGTGGTCAGTGATAAAATACAAAAGAAACGGAGAAAACATTTCTGACAGTCCTAGTCTTATGTCTAGTCAGGAATACAGGTACACGCAAACTCTGTTCTAACACTGACATTTAACAACGTTGCCTGAAGCGATGAGCCAAATGTTTAAAGTCAGTTCAACCGGTCTTATTCGCCTTTGGGCTTGGTGACGTTTGTACGGAGTTAACAATTACCGATTCATCCGAATATCGTTAGGCGCGAATAATTAATATAATGACACTACTGCGAATTTGTACAAAATCATAGGGAAAATTTTTTTCATTGGAGTTTGTAAAAAGATAGGTCACCGGAAATTTTTCCGATTTCAATTGGAGCTGGAGGGCGGGGCCTTTGTTAAACGACTGATCTTGATTGCAATCCGCACTGTCAAGAATGTTAAGCACGCTACTTTTGTTGTTGGAAGATTTTTATTACAAACTATGGAAACATTCAACAATGCTAAATTTAAGAATTATTCTCACAACAGCGTTTATAAAGATAATTCGGGAAAGTGGATCATTTTGTGGGATAGTTCAGCGTGTCATGTTTCACTTGAAGCTTGTGTGCTATTGACGGCTGTTTCCTGATATTTATTCGATGGTAAATCTACGAGACCGTGAAAAATTCAAGGTTGAATTTATGCGATTGTCCGCTAGCAGCCTGGATGTCAATGTAAGTGGGAATCTATTTCACTGTGTTCCAAGGGGAAATAGGTGTACTTCTATCCCAAACCAGTTTGAATGTCGCAGTGAGATTTAAAACCGAAAACCGCATGTTCAAAGTCCACACATCAAACTGGGTGATTTTAACGCCTACAAAGATGAGGCAATAAGTAGCGAATGAGCAGAAATGGATTATTGATTTGCTTTTAGTTCGTCCGGTGTGCATTACGTTAAGCGTGTTTGCTTTTTAAATGTCTTTTTAATTATTGAATACACAAATGTACAGTCAAGCCTCAGGAAGCGAGCCGCGGCCATACAAAGGTTACCTGGGAAAATACAGAAGTAGATAAAACTGGCAGCGATGGAGTGGTTCGAACCCGGGAATTCCGGGGCATTATTTTAATGACATTAACCACTTGACCGCAACTGAATATTGTTTGCATCTAGCACTTCATTCTGTTATCTCCAAACGGACTTCAATATTTATAAATGACCGATTTTGCTTGACTGCTTGCGAAGAAAACCAAATGTTTGTTCAGAAGTAGCCCATGGAGGCGTGATCATAACTGGGACGATGAATATCTGCTATTGTATTTTGAACTCGCCGAGTTGAAGCTATTCTTCGTCAGTTAGGCATCTAACGGTTTTGATTAGAGTTGTATCACCGATCTTTTAGAAATGGCGTTAACCTGGGGTATCGATTACCCCCCAAATATTTCAAATCGCATAGACCGGATGACCAGATGATGTCCAGTTCAGTTCAGTTTTTACAACCATTAATCATGCACTTTCGTGCGCCGGTTTTGGTTGCTGTCTTTTGGCGCCCCATTTGGATAAAAGAGCAGAATGAAGATTGGATTGTTGAAAGCACCTCCTGGCTTCCTTCCTCTATCCACACCCGCCCTTGGAGAGGTCACTCCAGCAAATAAACACCGGTCAAAAAACCCCGCTAGATGGACGTAGGATCAGAGTACCTGGGGTTTTCTTTCGATGGTGGGAGAAGTCTTCGCACTTCATCAGACAGCTGCCACCCGCCCAAGCTGGGCAGGCCCCAGCCAATAAGGTGCTGTCCCGTCCACGTTCCGCTTGTCTCATTGGGTGCATGAGGCTAAGGGCCGATCCCGAAAAGCGGACCGACAATCAACGCACCGGCGAACAACACACTTAACCGAAACCCGAAAGCTATGCGTGACAGGTCTCTAGAAACTCCCACAAAGGTGCTCCGTTCACGCTCCCGCGTTGAATTTACGCCCCACTACCTCGTGCGTCACACTTTTGAGTCAAAGGCTCCGGTTAGGGTTCCCAAAGAAAAACCCTTTCGTTTGTATGGGATGCCGCGAATTATGCCGTGCTCTAATGCCTTAGGAACCCATTCGGAAAACCATCTTTCCCGTCTGTGTATTTATTTTTCTCAATCCTAAATAATCCCAAGTGCCTCCATCCACTATGAAGGATATGGGTAGGTAGGTTCCGTAGGTTCCGTTTTGCAGTTGATTCAGTGGGAAAAATAGCGGAAAGGATCCGTACGATCTGTGTTAAGAGCTCTTATCAATTTACAAGAATCGAAACAGATCCTATAGTGAATCCGATAGGAATAAGGCCGACTAGTGTCTGCTCAAATCTTCACGCTGGTACCACATTCTGTGAACTGTATGCCATCTGCAGACAATGCACGTGTAAGAATGACACTTTTTTAGATCTTGTCAAGACTTAATTGACTATATTGCCATCATCGGACAAATTACGGATCGCTCATGTTCGTTTCCTGCAATCAGTTTTTCTATCGTCTTTGATCTAAAGGCAGTCTGAGACTCAGTCGACGGTATTTTACTGTGGTACCGCCTCCCCCTCAAGGTAATGGTGCTAAGTGTCACAAAGTAATCGCCCCGGAGTTCACATATTCGGACTCCAGCACCCCATGCTAACTTAATCATTATCTTGTTGTCACATGACAACCGTTTGATTGAACGCCCCCTCCATCTTCGTGGAAAATTGTTCGTACAATTATGTTATCAATGGATGGAAAATAAATAGAAAGCATGCCAAAAAAGAACGATGTGCTAGAGAAATTTATTCATCTTGTCCCTGTGTACGATTGACCGCAATCGCATTCAACCTTACGACTATTCACCCTAAGTTCATCACTGTGAGGCGGGGCCTTCAGGGTTCTTAGCTTCCTTTTTCAATCTTGTAGTTTGTATGGTCTCGGAAACTGTCCTTCCCCATGTGAGAGTTACGGTGTCGAAATTTTCCTGGACTTCTCCTCGCAAAAATGACTGGATGTTCAAGTGCAAACTGCAGTCGTCCGCAAAGGCTAATGAGACGTGGCTGATCAGTTCTCTTAAATTCCATAGTTACACACTGGCAACGTGAACAGCAAACAAGGCGTTTTGCAGGCGCCATGGAGACTGCAACCGTTGCAGCGGACTTTGGTAGGTCATTTTATTTAATCCGTGAGGAAAGAAGCAAGAGAAAAACACCAGAATCACTTTCGTGGCATCAGAAGCCAAATTATTCAATTAGCTGTGCACGAATACAAAGGTGGATCGAACATTTCGATGGTCTTCTCAATCACCCACCAAACCAACCTGGCCGTACACACAAGCGTCAAGCGATGCGGAGACCTATAACATCGATTGCGGCCCATCTAGTATTACAGAAATCGCCAATGCAGTCACTTCTCCATAAAGCGCGACGGCCACTGGCGAATTCGGTCAACCCCCAGAGTTATTCAGCGCATGCTTACCAACTCTAAATCGTCCGCTGCACTCTCTTTTCTACTCTATTTAGGAGACGGGGGCGTTTCCAAAAGACTGGACAACTTCAATTTCGACCCCTATTCCCAAGGATCGAAATAAACAAATTATAGAGGTATAAACCTCTTCGACATTGCGAGCAAATTCTTTGCGGCGATAATTAACCGCTTCGCAGCCATCAGAGATCCCCGCATCCNCCGTGGAAGAGATTTTTTTAGAAGAACGTCATTTTCCGTAGAGTCCTGGAACTCGGTTACAACTTTCAACAATCTACCACGGCGTGTTTCAGCGACCTCCCCCTATCTTTCACTCTGTCAATAGAGAATTCTTGTGGTATATACTGCAGGTCGACATGTATCCTGAGAAATTCAGCAGACTTTTCAGGAACTCCGGGACACGCATCCTCACCTGAGGAGAAGAATCAGATAAGTTTCCATTAGGCTACGAAGTCAGGCAAAGGCGTCCCCTATCACCGGTGTTGAACTAATAACGCGGGTTGAATGATGCAGCATGCACTCATTGACTGCTTCCGAGTGCAGCTTTGCTCGGATTCATGCACAGCGAACCCCGAGTTTGTAGATCATGTTATCGTCTACTTGGGGCACTGTGGATAACTTTCGGTCTGTTGTTAGTCGCATCAACCAGATCGTTCAGGCCGTTGGGCTAGATATCAACATGTAGAAAAAGAAGACATTAACGAGGGAAATGCCCCTTACGACACAAAATCACGCGATCAAAGGGAGCTTGTCGAATAAATACAAGTTTTAAAGTATATTGGCTCCACAATCAGGTCAAAGATGAAACCCATCTTCCTGCATACGAATCCAGGATAGCCTTCCTGCAACACCCCCTGTTCGTTCTGGAACTGCTGAGAAATGAGCAAATACCCCAAACTTCACCTTTGACGGGCTTCCATCCGCCCCATCCTCGCTGATAGTTTTTGCATTATGGCTCCTAAAATCATAAGATGCGAAGAGGCTAGAGATCTTTGACCATTTGCGCATCTCGAAAGTAAATTGCAGAGAACAAGTTTTCAATGATGAGGTATTTCGGCACTGCACGAACATAGGTAAGCTTTCTCAAATGCTACAACCTCGGCATCTTCAGTGATTTAGCCACATGCGCTGAAGGCATGAGACTCAAATCTCGCGTCAAACTCTATCCTCTGCATCTTTCCATTACCGAGTCGGGGGCCATTTGAAGACCTGGAGTAATACGATCGATGCGTATATGGACCAAATGGGCCTTCAATCCTTATATGGTACTCGAATGGTACTAGAATAAGGTTTCAAACTGCACCAACCTTGCCGTCGTTCTCCACGCGTGGACTCTCATCACCAGAAGCGTTCCAGAAGCCCAATTACCCTCTCATCGGAGTTAGTCGCTCAAAAGTAGATTAAAGTATACGATATCGCACTGTCGAGTGAAGATTCAGGAAGTTTGTAAGCTTTTCTGAATGGTTTGGAGATTAGTGCGGTGCACGTTTTTCATTTTCAAAGTGTGAAATGTTATACGATTGGGTTGGTCCAGTTACGGCTGTTGTTCCATAAAGCGGACAAAAAAGAGCGTAGCTGAAATTTTCTTCACCAGCTACTTCTCATGTGACAGCCGAATTGTTGATAAAGTTGCGGGAACGCACGCACGATCGCTAATCCAGCTATATATATATTTTCATTTTTACCTCCTTTTATTGGATACACAATGTTACAGTTTTCAGGAAGGGGGAAGCGGCCAATCAAAGGGCTGCCATGCAACACACAAATGGGGAAAGTTAAGGAAGCAGGATCAAGGTAGGCTGTCAGTGTTCGACTACCACTGTCTCACGGATGTCGAATATATGTAGATATATAGCACAACCGATCACTTAGAATTGGTAAATGTGTCACATAGGAAGAAAGAGATGTGAAAGACATTTAAGTATAAGTCAACAAATATGAGTTTCATAATAGATGCGCCATTGACGCCGGTTACCAGCCATATCTGCTAGTGTTTCAAGTCATAGATGTTCGCACCCCAAACTGGGTGCCTGGAGCGTCCTATCACCGCCAGTTTTGAGGTTATTACCTTCGTCGTTCAAGTTTGGGTTATTCGCTGTCCACTTTGTCGCCGCCTCCGGTTAGTGTCGGCTTGCGCAAACATAACACGATGGGGCAGTCATTGAGTCGGCATCCGCAACACATGTCCCAGACTCTGAATTCTCTGGAGTGAGATGATGGCACTCACAGGATGACGGAGATTGTCTGAGGTGAAGGTTCTTCGGCGAACCTCGTCGTTGGTAACGTATTCTGACGACGCAACGGAGGCAACGGTGGTCAGATATACTTATTCTCCGTACGTCTTCTGCGTGGAAGAGCCAGCTCTCACGGCCGTAGAGTAAGACAGAGTGTATTAAGCACTGTAAACGCGACCTTTCAAGGAGAGACCAAGATCACGTCGGCACCACAGGTGACGCAGATTAGCGAAAGCCATCCTGTCCCTGCGGATACGAGCTGCTATTTCTTCTGTTGGTCATCTTGAACTGAAACAACTCCCGAGATAAGTGAATTGATAGATATCTAGTCGCTCATGAGCGTGTGAGCAGGTGTAGCCTCTTGCGGTCTTGTAGTAGGACCTTTCATTTCGATGGGGAAAAGATCATACCAAACTACGTGACATACAATGCTAACTTACACAAGATGTTTTGAGCGTCTTGGGAGGAGTCGCAGCGTATGACAATGTCGTCAGGATATTCCAAGTCACAGAGTTGATCACCTGGGAGAAGCCCCACACCAGAAGCTCTACAGTTTTCTAGAGCGCTACCTAGGATTTTGTCTACTGTGAAATTAAAGAGGCAGGGTAAAGCCGGGCACCCTTTTCCGAACACGCTTGTGATGGTAAATGATGTTTTTGATTAGACGGCTTTGAGAAGGTTTACGTACTTCTCAGTCACCGCTTCCTAACAGACAAATCCGGAGAGCTGCTCTGTCAACTGAGCTAAACGCAGCATGTGTGCTCAAAAAGATAACGGTGATCGGTCTATTGAACGTTTGATGTTGCTCTCTCTCTCTCTCTATATATATATATATATATATATATATATAAACAGTTGACCATGTGGTATTCTCAACAGTATTTCTGTTTTCATACTCTTCAATCGGTTTGAGCTGTTGTGATTTAATGTGTACATAGCATTTCATCCACCAGCCCTGTCAGTGTAATCTATGATTGTGGTTTTTATTTTATTACACACTTTGGTGTGATGAACAGAAGACGGAGCGAACCCCATGCCAGAAGTACCCGCTGTTCACTGTTGGAACCCGGAAACCTAAGCCCCGAGACTTGGAGTGGCGAACCACATAAGGCCCCGCTGGGTTAGATGTGGTATTAAACCGGATGACAGCCAGACTGTCTACCACCGGAGCGTGAAGCAAACAAATAGAATTTGATTCAGTATCCCTCATTACTCATTTTCCAAGTATCTCTGAAATTAACGATCATCCTCAATCGACAATGGGTGCTGAGTTTGAGTGTGTCTGACCGCGTCTTCGTATCCAATGTTCTAAGGCAAACTTGAGTTGACTTTTTTCAAGTGGTGTTTAAAAAAGAAAGTCTTTTTGTCATGATTCTTTTCTCTGTCCTTAATCTTTCTTTGATTCCATAGAGGATCTGGTTACAGGGACTGTCGGGCACTTTTGAAATCCCCTCTGTGAGATTGGTGGCCCTGAACTTAATCTGTAATAGACAGCAAAATGCAGTCAACTGATTCAGTGAAACACTTAACCACACGTTTAACTTATGCTGCCCTTTTGAAACTCTATTTGTTTGTGACGGCAGAATAGCATCCCCACTGTTGAAGTCATTCAAAAGTCAGAGGGAACGATCGTACAAATCTAGAGACAGAGTGGCTGTCAAGTATTACACCAACTTGATCAAAGCTAAAGTAAAACGCCTCTCGGTGTCGTACGCCTCCCAGCTTCCGCAATGTAACAACAGTAAGCGAATTTGACAAGGTGTCAAATTGCTGTGTGGGATCGAATCCAAAACGTCGGAATGTACAACAGATTTGGACAGTGTTAATACCGCATTTATCCACCCATCAAGCGATGCCATCACACCATTTGTTTTGGATGATGCCGTTCAAGTAGAGGCCATTTCGAATGAGGAAATTTTTGAGCTTCTGCGTACCGTGAAAACTACGTGCCGCGTTGGTCTCGATGGTCTTTCATCTTCCCTTCTGAGATATGAGGTCTATTCTCTCAGTGAAATATTTACATCATTTTTGAACAATTCCTTAAAAACCTGCTCTATACCAGACTGTTGGCAACCAGTAACAATTGTTCCCATTCCCAAATCCTCTAATTCAAACGTTCTAACCAAACGTTTTCGTCCTATTGCTTTAACCTCCGTTGAACTAGCAGAAGCTAGCAGAACGTGTTGTTCTTAAGCGCATTCAGTCCTCCATTGATGTCCCATATGATCCTTTCCAGTTTGCTTATAAACCAAACAGAGGCACGCTGGATGCAGTTTCCTCTCTTTTACATAAAATTACCAAATCCTTGAATAAATCCGCTAACTCTGTCCGTTGTGTGTTTCTGGACTACTCATCTGCTCTTGATTCTATTACTCGTTCCCTTCTTCTTCATAAATTAGAGACCTTTGTTTGTCCTGGACAGTTATTAGCTTGGCTTGCCAATTACTTTTCCGGGAGAACTCAGTGTACCAGTTTAGGTCGAAAGAAATCCAAACCGTTGTTGAACAGCTCTGGAGTACTCCAAGGTGCAGTTCTTTCCCTATACTTATTCTCTACGTATATTAGTGACTTGTCTGCTTGCGCCCCTACTTCTCTCTTCAAATAAACTGACAATGTGGTTCTGTGTCAGGCCATCTCCGACTCTTCTGGGCTTTCACAATTTTCTGACAACTTGGATAACATTCAACGGTTTTCCGCCACATCTGGCCTATCTCTTAATCCCTCTAAATGTTTCGAATATCTGTTTACATTATCACGCAGTTCTTTCCTAAATGAACCGGTATCGATTGGCTCTGAACCAGTATTCCGGATAAACTGTATTAAATATCTGAGTGTTTTTATTGATACTAAAATTCACTGAACCTTTCACATTCAACATATCGTCAGTAAGCTTCGGCGACTTTCTTTCCATATTCGTAAACTTCGTCAGTTTCGTATTCAACAATCAATTGTTTCCAAATTTGTGTACCAGTGTGTTTTCCCGGTTTTACTTTATTGTCCACTTTTTATTTTTTCCAATCTCCTAAAGAAAGAGTTTAAACTGCTTCGACTTGACCATCTTTAGCCGTGTCTCTACAATCCTGCTGAAAAAGTTTTTTAACCGACCTATGCGAACGTCATTTAAATGCATGTGAACAGTTTGCACGTAAGATTCTCATCGACTCCACACATCCGCTACACGCAGATCTAACAGATCTAACTTAAATCAGGTTCACGGGGCGAAGAATCGCCAGTTACAAACACCTCATGCATAAGGAAATTGAAGAATTGATTCAGCATTGAATTTTGCCTAATCATTTCCAAATGTTTCTGAGATTTCAATCTATTTCTCCGGTGAGGATTTTCCCGGATGAGCTTGTTCTACGATCAGGGAAAGTCGATCACATAAATACACCTTATGGTTGATGCTTCAAATTATCCTTTGTTCTCTTGCATGGATTATTCCATCGTTATACTCTAACATCGGAATCTGTTTATTGATTAACGATTCACTTCAACAGTGATGCAAGAATGCAAAACATAATGCATAGTATCATTGTCGCTGGTACTCACTAGGTAATCGCTCGTCACTGTACGTCCCAGATTCGGTCTCTTCACTGTAGTTCTGTGTAGCCGTGTCCTCAGAATCATCTAGTTCAGGAACAGCTTCATCTTTTCTGTGGTCGGATATGGAAAGTGGAAATGCGTTTGCAACGGGTGTGTATGAACCCATCTGGCGATGCGGAGTTCGTGGTTGTGAACGATAGACTAAGTCGTTCGATTGGAGAGCACAGTCACAGTATATCTGTCCTGTTGTCGCTGCTCCTGATGGTGTTGGTGGTAGTGGCGGTGCTACCGATGCAGATGGAGGTCCGGAGGTCCTCCTCGTGTCCGATTGTGCTGGGGTTGTTCCGAATGCTGCAATTCCCACACCATCTCCCATTCTGAGGTCAGAGGATTGTGAACCGCGACATTTGGGCATGACAGTCACTTTGAACAAAGCTTCCGGTTTGTTGGATGAACGACTCACAATTGGGATTCGAGTCTCGTCCATCGTGGATGCATTCACAGAGCGGCAAATCTTTAAATGTGATCCAAGCGAACTGGACTCACAACGATAGATCAGCTTCGGGGTAACTTCGGCCTCATTCAAATCCGCTAAGCTGACGTCCTCACTTGGTGTACCGGATGGACCAAGGACAATTTTCGTACTCCCCACGTGTCCAGACCAGTAGGGAGCTCGTGAGTTCGGCTGATTGCTTGACGATGGTGATTTTCGCCAACCGCGGGAGATCTCTCGACTCGACTGTCCGGACGTGAGCAGTTCACCACTTGTTGAGCAGCTTGATGTCCAAAAGGGTGGTGTTTGAATGGTCTGTACACTACTATTTGCCTGTCGGTTACCGTAATCCGAAGTTTCTGGGGCACCTTCTGCGGAGTTTATCATTGACCCAGGTTCATTCTGCAAAAAGAACGGAGAGAAATGCATTGAAAATGGCATTATCGACAAATTTAATCCCAATATGACATCCTTGTCAAGTGAAGAGTATTTTATATAAATTTCGGAGTTCGACAATATAGAACCGGGACAAAACTGCAGTACACGCCTGTGATGCAAGTATTGCATCTCCTTAGATTTTCTTCTGATTACATTCGCTCACACATGCATTATGAAGTTACAGGTCCCTGGAAATCAAGACCTAAACAATATGAAATGGAGACTAGAATACAAAATTTTATTCAAGCATTTCTCCGACATCGGACCGTAACGGTTCGCGTTTTTGATTCGCTTTCCAGTCCTATTGGCGTTACCCGTGAAGTTCTACAGGGATCTGTGCTTGGCCCAAGACTTTTCCTAATATTCATAAACGATCTGCCGAAGGCTCTTGAGCCAAAATCATTACTGTTTGCAGATGAGGCAAAAAGTTGGAATACATGGACTCAACCAGCGGACTCACTGGCACTCCAGGAAACGCTGAAAGCAGCTCATCTGTGGTCCCTTATGAAAGACATTGAATTCAATGTGCCAAAGTGTAAGGTTCTATCTTTATGACACAGGGGCAACTTTCGTATTTCCTCGGAAATGAGCAACTGCCACACGACGCATGTGAGAAGGACCTGAGCCTCGTCATTCAAGAAAACTTAAGCTGCTCACTCAACTGCGTCAAGGTGTTGAACGCAGCCGTAAAGAATGTCGGTTTGCTTAATGGAATCTTTCGTCGGTTTGAGTCAGCTCATTCCCCCGTCTACTATCAGCATACATTCGCCCACTCACAGAGTACCCTATTCAGGTATGGAGGCCATGGCTACAAAGTAATTGCAAAATGCTAGAGCGTCCACAAAGGATGGTCACCAAAATGGTCACGGGGTTGAATTCTTATTCATACGCAAAGAGATTGAAGTCGCTAGGGTTATATTCTAACCACTACCGGCGCATCAGAGTAGATATGATATGATATGGTATACCAAATGATGCAAAACCCAAGCCATCCGTCCGCTCGCTTCTGAAATTATCACGTTCATCTTAGAGGACATCTATTCAAACCAGTGGTCTCAAAATGCCAATTGGAATACGGGTGTGGGTCATTCTCGGTCAGTGTTCGATCGGACTTCTCTCTCGCCATATGTCGTCTCTGCATCAAGCATTGAACCTTTCAAACTGAGACTCGATGAAACATTAGCACGTCTTACATTCAACATAAGTGGTGTGTGCAGCAGTGGAAGAATCCCGTATCATGTGACATTTTAAACAAGGAATTGTATGCATCACTGTCTTTTAACCACAAAACGAACCTATCGGATAAGAAAAGTATGAGCTTGTAAGTTATCCCCATAATAAATCTTTGATCTTTACTTTCTATCGAAATAATAGTAGATTGAAAAGCTCAATTCTCAAAATGACAAAAATATTTTACCTCAGAGAACCGCGTTCAATTTGAAACAGAGTAGTGTCAAATGCGTCAGCTATTAGATCCTAAAAGTCCCGTGCGAACATATCCCAATCGGCATACTATTTACAATCTTGTGTATAATATCCCTGTCTATATTATTTCACTCGCTAGTCAACGATGACTTCCATTCGTGGTTATTAATAGCTGAAATTCTTGCACAATGATATAACTTTTGGGTAGGAATGGTGAAAATGTTTTCTTTCCGAAAGCTGTGTGGTCTACACAGGGACTACATCATTATTCCGGTACCGCAAAACCGTATTCAGCATATTTCCCGAAACGAATTAGAATCTATGGTGTACTGCGATGGAAAACAGCTTTTTTCAGGGATTTTTTTCATACGCCTCCTCGCAGAATGAGCAACTTCAGTGTATGAATATACGTATGCGAATCATAAACTCCAGGTATTGCAGGGAGTTCGGTTGGACTGCTCGTCGAAAACCTAATTCGTTTCCCCTATAGAATCACTATTGTTATGAACTGTGAAAATTTCGGTAGTCTCGGTGGGATTTGAACCAATTCATGGACGCCACCTATATCTTTGTACAGTGCACGCTCTACCAGCTGATCTACGAGAACTTTTTCACAATTCAAAACACTAATTCAACCTACCAAATAACAGACAGTGAAGTAATGCTATTATTTGCTCGCTTTTTGAAGTCTCATTTTCCTTTCTGTAAATTAGGCCAATACTAATTACAAAGGCGAGCTAATCTAAACTGACTTTTTCCCGTTACTCACATCGATAAAAAATCCCTCGAGTTTTAATGTTGCATGCGGTTCAGTACACAATTATGCGTCTCCCACACACCACGATCACCAAGTGGTCTTCGGTTGCAAACGAAAACATTCTTCTGTTCCCGAAGTTGTGAAACCTGTGCCTTTCCGGCTCGTATTTCGTTCAAGGGTATTGTTTTCAATTGTCATTGTACCAAACCGTTCAACTCATCTACCGTTATTGTTCCTGATTCATCACTCAGAGCTCTAGGCGTCTATCTTTTCCAAAATTCGCTTGCAGTGCACAATCCGTTCGGATCCAAGTTTTAGAGTTTAACATTTATAAAAAGATTTATACATGATGGCACGCTGTCTCGGTATCCAGAGTATCGTCTGTCTATCTCAAAATGCTGAAATGAATCTCAGTAAAAGTACTCATTCTGGATTATACGGTATTAGCGAGTCGCGCTTAGGTTGACAATCCAGTGTATACATGTTTCACCTTGGTATTATTACGACTGTTCTCTAGTAAACGGATGCGTATTAGTGAAGACGTTTCATTCTGAGATATAATCTGTGATTATCTATCGTCAAATAGCAGTATATAAATTCAGTTTGAGAGATTCATATTCCCTCTCTGTATGCATTTTACGAGGTACAAAAATCTAGGAGGAACAAGACGCACATGCTACTGGGAATCATGTGATCATGACTATCCTCGAAGATGTCTAACTACTGATGAGGAAATCTGACACAATACGCAATCTGAGATTAGAAAATTTCTGACTTTTCATTCTCTGTTCGTCCATAGAATCCCCCGCGAATCTGGCCGTTTCAAAGTTCTATGATCGAAGTGTCCCGGTTGAGAAGTCTAACGAGATATAAAACAGCACCTCCAAGGAGCCAGTCATCGTTTGGTAAAAGAACTGTAAAATCCACACTGTTGTTTTCCACATGTCGTCCCACAGCTTGTCACTGTTGAACTCAGTATGGAACGTTGAGCTCATAGTGGAGCAAACACTTCAGACTGCCAAGTACACGTTTGAACCAATCTATCTCTGCCTATGATACACCATGCAGTTTTGCACAAATCATTTTAGAATATATGGTTCATCTCTATCCTGATTGATACAAAACAGAAGACCATATGCGCAACGCATGTGCCAATTGAAAAGAACAAGCACCCACATGCAGGTTTCCTTTTGTGTATCCGAAATGGCGTAGAATGTTTTCTCTCGACAACTGTGTCACTGATGTGATCGGAAATTTGTACGATGGCGGACGGTACAGTAAGCGGTATCTGATAATTGCTCTAAGCGAATTTGCTTGACTTAAATTTGTATCTAGACTACGACAAGTCAAACAAAATTTACAGTTTGGTAAAAAAAGTATGAACTCATACAAAACAGTCATTGACCGTTACCCTCGGACTAACCACCTGGTGATCAGTTTTTGCGGAATGCTTCCTATCCGTGTGCGAGGTTCCGGGTTTAACTTGAGTGGTTCACGTTGATGATACCAGTGAAAAATATTCTAAAGTTGTATGCTGCATCCTAGGTTTCCCGAAAAAGTTCGCTTAGCTCTCTTCACGACTACGCTTATTCTCTAATAATCCAGGATCCTTCATTACCAATGAAATAAACAACTATTCAATTGGCATACTTTCTGTTGTGTTTTCGTGTCATATTTTTCATTTCAGTTTTTTTCAATTCGAACATCCACAAACCATGCACTTTCGTGCGCCGGTTTTGGTTGCTGTCTTTAGACTGCCCATTTGGATGAACAGTAGGAGAACAACAATAAAGTTGAAACTAGATTCGAATATAAAATGGAGAATTTTGCTGAACTAATGTTGCAAAGAAATTGAGAAGATGCAAGAACGCCACTGTTCACGATACTCAGCCATATCACTCAGTGTCTCTAACCATCGGCCACAATCACCCCGAGGTCTTACTTTCCTTTACTGCGGCTGGCTCCTTAGAAAGCCATGATCATGATCATGAAGTTCCCTTGGAGTTTGGCACGAGACGTCCCCAGCGTCACTCGGAGTTCTTTCATTTTGAGGGAGCAACTCTAGCCTTTGCACAACCAAAAGCGAACTGCAAGGCAGCAAGAAGTAATGTCTCACCTCGGAAGTGAGGGGATCAATGACTAGTTTTAGAAGGCCAATCACATCGACCTTTGTCATGACATCGTCATTGGGTTTGTGCGGCTTTTAAACAGGAGGTAGATGACCAGCCTGAAACCCACCGCACCCGTAGTGTCGCCGCTGTTTGTTTGTGACTGCTTATTTGTTGCTGTACGCCACAGCTTATTCACTGCTAGCCTTCTTCGGTGAAGGTATCCCCCTATCCACAACCCGGGGACGCGCCGGGTATCATTCAGCTCTGCTTAACCCGATGGTATCCCGAGGTCCCCAGCCAGGGAACCTAACGGTACCTGCGTGACCGAGTCCCCTGGTTAGGGTTTTCATACCCTCGTGCCAGGTCTTAGTTTGAGCACCCTTGGCTTTTTTCCACCCACTACTTGCCTCGGAAAACCGCTCGTCGTGGCAACCTATCTGGTGACATGCGTAACACATGCCCCAACCAATATAATCTGTGGAGGTAGACCACACGCTCCAGTGGGTGACTGCGGTTACCCAAGACTCTATGACCAACAAAGAGTACTGGATAGCTCTTTCGTCCTGTTTGGGACCCGTCAGCAGTGCGTACTTTTTGTGTCCCTGCCAAGGTCCGAATCGCGATCAGTCGGGTCGGAACGTCAAACTCTTACCCCTGAGCTACACAGTCGCCGGTCATCACCTTGTGCGAACGGCTCAATCAATTTAGATGGTGAATGTTTGGATTAGCTCATTCGGTTTTTCACAGGCACCAGGCACTTGATATTGGATGTGAGTTTCACTCCTTGGCAGATCGTTAATTCCCCACTGTTTGTATGCATTTTAATGCGATGGTTTTTGGTTATCACAAACATTTCCATCGCATTCGAATGCAATGTTGATTAGGCGAATTCCTCTGTGGTTTTTACAAGATCATCTGTCACCTTTATTGTAAATCGATGTGATCACCCATTCACCAATTCGGTTGGAACCTGTTACCTGTTAAGCTCAGGGATTTCGTCAACTCCAAGACTAACGCTGAGCCTCCATCCTTAAACGCTGATGGGAAAACTCCATCTGGGCCAGAGGCCTTATACCTTTTGAGATAACTTATTTCCCTGGAAACTTTTATTTCAGATGGAGGACTGGCATCAACTGGGAATATTTGCCCAGTCAACGTAGGGTGCGATAGGTCAGATGTCGATGGAGGCTAGTTGAACGGAGCCGCGAAGTTTTTAGTCCATCGATCAAGATGGCGTTAATGATCGTGAATTAGTGTGTCATCGGGTTCCTTAATTACCTCACGCCCGTTTTCCTGGGGCCCGTATTTCTAATCAGACGGAAAAGATTGCGATTATCACCTATACCCGCAGCTTTCTCCATCTCTGCACTTTCCTATCCACCGTTTCTCGCGGTCACTCCTCAGACTCTTGATGAGGGATTTGCGCGCTGTGTCATATGTGACATAAGCAGAAAGGGTTCTGCGGGCGTCCAGCAGGGTAGCCGAGTGTCATATTTTGACGAAAGCAAACAAAATACAGCGTGGAGGAAGCACGTATGCCAGAGAAGAGAAAAGATATTTTTTAATCATTTGTCACCGAGTCTATTCATTAGTCAAAACGAAGATACACTATTCGAAGCAAACTGCAATACAGACTATAGATTGATCTATTGAATGTTGTCATGAAATACGTTTCTTTAAGGCCTTTTTGAATGAAAAAATCTTTTTCTGTCCATTGTGATGCTATTCTGTCTGGAATCTTTTTCTTCTCTTGCAATGGTCCGAGGTTCGTGCCCAGCCACCGCCACACAACTTTAGTGGTAGGCAGCTTTGCTGTTGTCCAGTTCAGTACCACGCCGAAACTATCGGGTCCTTATGTCTCATACAAATCCAAGTCCCGGGTTATCGATTTCCGTCACTGAACATCAGGTCCTCGTGACTATGGTATTCTCCCCGTCTTGTGTTCATTACACTAAGGTGTCAATTAAAAATCAGGTTCTTCATGCTTCTCAAAACTCTATTCTCTTCAAATTTGCCGACGACGTAGTAATTGGGTGCTATATTCATTTGATGATTGTTCTCTATACACAGAAACGCCGAGGATAGCCTGAGTGGCATTTCTAATACATGAGTTACAACGATTTTGGCATTCACGTACCATTTTTCTGTTGCTGTTGTTGTTATTTTGGATGAAAATTCGAGATGCTGTTATTGTTCCCGTATTCAAATTCATTAAGTTACTCCATTAAGGAGTAGTTTATACTATCAATTTCGTCAATGCAGTTTTTAACGTTTAACGTTTTTAACGTTTAAAATAAGCCTTTTCACACAATCTAATGCCTGTGATAAATTAGTTGATGGAATTCTGTATGAGGAAAACCACTGTTTGCGTGACGTACTTGAAAGGTTTCTGTCGAGTAACTGTATGCCCTTCGAATTCATATATCTGCTTACCAGAACCGTATAGTTTAATATGTTGTTCGCTTGTTGTTTGATTAGGCCTGGTTCTGGAGACAAGCTTTTGCGTCAGAGTATATTTTCTAGCTTGCATCCTTTTTGTTCCTGCCACCTTTTTGAACCCGTTCTTGTGCAAATTTTATTAACTGCTTTGGACTCGACTTCGAAATGAGGTAATTCACAAGGCTTCAGGTAAGAAACCAAGGTTTGGGCTAATTATTTATCAGGACAACTTTTTTATCGGTTTACTCAAAGCAACAGCCTCCTTGCTGAGATATGCCCCTATTCCTCCAGTGAGTGATCTGGCATAACACCACACTGTCGGATGCACTGTAGTCGTCCGGTGTACTGATTGAACTAGTTGTAGGTGCCTCAAAGCACACTCAAGAAGACGTTGACTTTCAGTCAATTCGGTTCGAGATAAATAAATAAACAGGGTGTTATGTAGAGAAAAGTATCCCACTAAACTATCACATTGTGATTCGCTTTATCAACTCATTCCAGATCGCACGATCGGATTTTCTCCTTTTTGATGAATATCGACCAAACTGCGTGAAGGTAAATAGCAGTTGAAGTGTTGCTCCTTTTCGCTCTTTTGATTGCACTCATTCCCGTGTAATATCTCGTCTTCAGCAACGAGATGCGGTGAAAACAACCAAAACGTGAGTGAACCAATCCCACAATGAGGTAAGATTTTGTTCTATTGTATTTGAAATGTACACTTTTATTCAGACGCGAACCGTCCAAAATGCGGATCCATTTCATCACACTGCATGTCGGTTTACACAGTCCAATCCTTGAATCATACAACACGAAATGAAAGCGGGTATGCCGTACAAAAGGACAGAGATTAAAATCACATAGATACGTATTCCTCTCGGATAAACCATAAATCTCTTCTTATTGTGCCGCGACACTTTTAATAGCGTTCGCACAAAAATAGGAAAAGTTGTACTTTAACCAGATCAGTCAAGTTACAGTTTTCTTTATCTCGTACGGTAACGGGGTTTGTTGCGTTCTAATTGCCAAACTGGGCAGGATCATTTTTAGATGGTATCACTCCTCCTCCTATTACTACTACTACCTTTACTACTACTACTACCACTAGTGCCAGAATACAACAACAAAAATGACAGCAACAGCTATTATTACTGCTATTGTTACTACTGTTGTGAAATATTATAATAAAGCAGTTGAAGAATTCTTACGGCATTCCAAATTGAACAGAACATTGGGACATTGGGTTTGAAAATAGAAGTAAAAGATGAGATTAGACTGGCGAACTGCTGGACCACTGATCCTAAGTCTTTCATGAAATCGTGAATTGATTTTTTAAGGTTGACTGCTTCGTTCTGTGCAACCCGATTTACCCCCGGCCGATGTTGTTCATCCAGTCAGCGACTCATCGGTTCGGCACTAACTTTGAAGGTTTATAGCACGACCAATACTGCTACCACTTATGGTAGTTGTCAGTCGAGAACAAAACGGACGCACTTGTTGTCTGCTATTGTTAGTCTTTTCCCGTTTATGAAAGAAGGTTAACGGCACGCACACGTTTACGATTCACGTGACAATCAGAAGACAGAGTACTGTCTGTCTGGTGCCTTCAACGCCATAAAAACAGACTATCGGTCCACTTGGCGACTAATGGAGATGGAAATACGTAGAGTAGAGTGTTTCCATCTATAATTCACAATGAATTGTGAGTAATGGTGTGTGATAAGTTTTGTCTCTTTTAACGCAGCATTTTGTTTCATTTTTTGTTTCATACAAAGTCCTCATTTCATCCGGTATACTCTGGAATCGCATCGAATCTGGATTTGCCAGCGCATTTCCATTGGACCTACCGCGATTCCGACTCTGAATCGATCAAATTAACTTTGGATTGCAAGATCCAGTCACAAGATAACACCTCCCCGCCTTCCAATATTTAGTTCACAACCAGACAGAATTCTCTTGGGAGGATATCTAAATTCGAAGTGGGAAGATTTGCTGTACCGTTAGTGGTTGGATTCAACGTGAACAATTCAACCTTTTTCAATAATGAATTGACCAATTGATTTCCTGTACTTCGAATATTTGAGGAAGATATTTAACATTTTATCAGAAGTGTTTTTTAATGGTCAATATTCTCCATTTTTCATTTTCTTCTCAGTTTTGTGAAAGAACTCCGTGTTGAATAGAAACCGTATCTAAGCCCCTGTTATAAAACGGACTGTTGAAAAACGAGTGTCTAACAACCGAATTCGATCGCACAACGCATCATATTCTCAGTGAGATTTTCTTCGCAAAAACTGTTCTGCTTGATTGCCACCTAATGACTGGCAACATTTTTGCGCAGGTGTATAATGATGTTTTTTCAACTCGGAGAATGTATTTGAACAAAAAAAAACACGGAATAATCTGATCTTTCAGTGTCCCGCATGCGTCATACGTGAGGGGCAACACACACACACACACACACAGAAACACACAAGCAATTGTTTATCGATGTTAGTTCCATTCATCTTAACGTTTCTATCTTCGCCTAATTAATATCGGGATAGAGAAAGCTTGCCGAGAACCCAGTACTAAGGTGTATACATCTTGTTCCCACTCTCTCTCTCTCTCTCGACCAGGTTGGTCGATCCAGATTGTAAACTATCCGTACTCAAAGGTTGACTTGCCATCTACTTCACTCCTGACAGTTGGTTTGTATCTGTTCAACTGAGAGCAAAAACACCCAAAAGTGTGAAATGCCAAATTCATACCACGTATGAGCATGCTGATTATGCTAGGTTAACAAAGATCGATACACGCGTGTGTGAGCAAAATGATGAGCACATAAGAATGTGGCCGAGATCAGTAATGAAAACCCGGAGTGCTTGCTTATTCCGATCGATTACGATTATATACCGATTGCAGTTTGCATCAGATAGCAGAACTCAGTAAGACAGAGAATTATGCTGAACCCGGTAGTGTCCAGGAATGCTTGTTCCTTAAATTAAACAAAATGTTGAGACGATGTGTTCCATTCTATATGTGCTAGTTACCAGCCATGCGGGTTATTCCTTTCGCGAATCAAGAGGTATTACCACGTTCATTGCTGGGTGGGTTTTTCTCATGGATCTTATTTGGTGAAGTAGTCGGGCACCATCGTGCTCACAAAGTGATCGGCTACACATGACCGGGAGTCAATCGCCAATTCACTATTATACAGCTATCAATACAGTACCATTGGGTCACTTTACGCCACTCATGTCCTTTCCGGACCTCCTTGATGCTGAAGAATTGGTGCTTGTAGTGATTGCTCCTTCTAAGAATACAGTAAAACATCTCATTTCCTTATTTGCAATAATCAAGCCAAGTTATTCGCAATATTGAAAACCTTGCAAAAAAGTGGAGTCTGTTCGAGGCATTGGTACAGAGTGTTACCGGCGTGGGATGTCAACGAACCGGTTTTTATTACATTTTTCATTCCACTTAATGTGATGATTCAACGTGTCCTTCACCAAGAAATAGCTTTTATTATATTCCATAGTTATCTAAATCACGCTGGGAAACATCACTAAGGTGAACCCATCGAATATACCGAACACGATGGGCTGACTATCCGAAACGCCGACATTTGGGGCTACATGGGTGACCTCAAAACACGTAGTAAGCATTAGTTTCGTTGAACTATTCGGAGGCTACCATAGCAGAATCTACTCCCTGAGACATGAGGTCCTCTCAGCTGGTTTAAACTACGACTAAGCACGTAATTTGTCCCTGCCGAGAATGGAATTTGTTTGATCAAAGTGATTCTAGACACTTGGTTTGTTCGTTAGATAACAATTGTTTACAATAAAAAAAGTGGTACATTATGCTTCTATTTAGATGATTATGTATTTAAATGTAACAGAAAAGAGCACTGGAGAGCTGTTTCGTCTTGTTT
>UZAN01039753.1:77159-92581 GCA_900618425.1 Echinostoma caproni | reverse complement strand
CCGAGTCCCATAATACATAATAAGGTTGGTAAGCTTGCGGGAACCAACGACTGCCATGACCATTGTCATCCGCCTCTTGAAACCGGATTTCCATGCGCACAAAAACTTGGTCGAATCAATTGCGCTTACAGAAAGCTAAATTTGTTACGCGTGAGCCCTTTGGTGACACAAGCTGATTATTGTCACTCAATGATTCGAACACGGCATCTTAGTGTCGACCGAGTTTAAATTGAGATACGGTGATTCAAAAGGTCTCCAATTTCTATTATGAAGGAGCTTACGTTACGAGAACTACCACCGCGGTAATAAAACCGACGAGCTGAATGAGCACAAATATTGGCTTTGCAGTTTTACGGAGCACTCACTCAGATGGCTATTGGCGGTAATGACATGTTTCTTCATTGAGATGATTTAACTCTCGTGTCAATGGAAGAGACGTGTTATAGTTTCAGAACAATCAATAAGAAGATATGGTACTGTACCAACCAAAAACCACTTGATTTAAACAGGAATCCCGTTCGAAGAAGAACACAAATTACGATTGGTCACTACTGGTTCATTCAATGAATGGTATTCTTTTGTGGATATTATTTATTTGCCTGATTTCTTTCAATAAACAAACTGCTACTTCTGTGCCCTTAGTCATACGTCTCGTTATCGGGATGCCTTGGTAGCTGGTTACAGGTACGATTTCGATTACGTTCAAAATTGTTGATCCGCATATATTCCAAGCAATACATTCATCCATGATTACAGCTCTGTCAGTAGCATGTGAATTTTGATCTTCAGTAACAAATTCTGTGCTATTATATTATATGTTCAGTTCTTTTGGTAACTGACGTCTACCTCTATTCATTACAATATTTTTGGCACACAGCGTTTGAAATATTGTTCCTTGATCACGTTCTTTTACATGAAAAGTTGCTAGATGAAAGCAAGATAGACGTTAGTTTCGATTTAGCCATTCTACGTTACATGCACTGTTATTTCACATTTTAATCATCCATCCAGCGGAGAGCTTTAAATACTTTATGGCTGTCAAAATCCAGCAGATAGCTTTAGGAAGTAATGAGCAGTTAGTTGCTTGCAAGTTGTGAGCAGCACATAATTATCGTGAGTTGGGCAGCTTAAGTTCACCCTCAGGTCCAAATTTCAGTCTGTTCGGGCAACCAAATACGCATTGCTGTATATTATCTGTGATGCCTGTCCACCGACCAACCTGGGATTTGAAACTTGTTTATTATACCAAAGGTATGCGTGCGGGCCATCACTTTATTAACCACGGTACACTGTTCGGCCAAATATTATCCTTCATGGCTGTCAGTTGTAAACCTGTCTACTTCGAAAGGGGTCCTAGTTACTGATCTTTTTATTTTGAAAGACGGCATCCAGTCTACAATAATCATCAAGTCCATTGTACGAATAAAGTGTACATTCCAATTTCGGATCGATAATACTTTATCACCTACCGATGGATCGATGGAATATCGCGCGCGCTTTGGCGCGCCACCCTTAAACGATTTTCTCTTTCCACCCATTCCCATAACCCGTCGTTCCGCTTGGGTCATATCATCTCGATCCATGAACTGGGACCCGTCCAAGGCGGGTCGACCGTAGAGTGTGTAGCGTTGATCGATCGCTTGTCTCCCAACGGATGATGGAACCATAATTCGCGTGCGTGAGTCCAGTGTGGAAAATCCGGCCGACAGAGAGGCTGAAGCTGCGGCGGTCATGACGGTCTCGTTCGTCTCTTCCCCGACTGGGCTACGTTCAACATGGACAAATTCGAATGCGGAACCGGTGTGTCGATCTGTCGAGGAGCGACGAGTGAGGCATTTGGCTGTCACGGGAGAGAAGAGAAATGCATTCGTAAAAAGCGAAACTTATTTGAACTCAAATTATGACCCATTTCTTATTCAACAGTTATCAATAGTGGATGTAAAGCGGTCGGCTTCACTAAAACTACAATTAATTGGAACGGTTTGAAATCAATACTTTATTAGAGAGGCAGATCTACTAACACACTTAAGAAAAAAAAACAAAGAGCTAATAACAGTTTCTGTATATATCCATGAAAACTATTTTGCCTTACTAAAGGTGAGTAAATGAGGATAATAGAATAAAACAATTAACAGAAGTAACAATCTTATAGAAAATCAACAAGAGTCGGCCGCATTCAGTTATAACCCCGAGCAATATCGTTACCTTATCGATTAGTCTAACAGTTATTATAGAACAATGAACGGAATTGTTTCCTCGGAAAAAATCGGAAAAATGAGCGTATCAATTGGAAAAATTAATCACAAAGATGCATCTCGATCACAGATTGCGTGTTGACTTGAACTATCTCGTGCTAATCTCATCAGTTGTGCATGCACACAGGTCAGATCACGTTTGGTTGCGAGAGAGAGGTTTCGAGACTAGCTAGCAAATACATATGTCGAAGATAGATCAATCAGTCGTAACTATTTCTTACAAAAAACCGTTTCGATACCGTACCTTTATCTTGCTGTCCAAATTAATTCTGATGTACAAGTCAGAAAAAATTCAAAGTGAAGAGAACCGCAGTCGGACTTGATAGATTACTTATAGACAAGTGCAAATTTACAAATGAATCTTCCCGTCCTGCAAAAAGTACTAAAGACGTTGGTCACAAGCAAATTGGTCTCTAGCCTCTGCATTAGAACTCTTTCAACGTTTACTTGTCTCTTGGTTTCTAACCTGTCGAATAGTCCCGCTAACACCAACCTACTGAGGCCTAAGTATTTCTCCAACCCAAGTATCCATTTAGAAAAACAACCCTTTTCTCCTTTGTCATCACAGGTAAATCTTAAAAATCACACAAATCATTGCATTGTTTCTTCTCTGCGTACTGGTTCACAGAACCTTGATCACGTCCCCATACCCCGTACAACCCTCAACAAGGTTTGTGTTTTCAGTAGTAACATAAACCTTTACCCGTTCAGCTCACACCCCCTTTTGATCCCCCGTCNTCAGCTCACACCCACTTTTGATCCCCCGTCCACTTCATTCTAACTTTCACATATCGACACTCGTTTGCGAGAATTTCATCTGCTGTTAGTGAAATTCATCGTCCTTGGTTTTAACATACCAGCCCTTCAGAGGCAGCTGCCCTTCTGATTGTGATCTTCTTACCCCCTAAACTTGAAAAAATAATCAGTAAAGACCTAAGGTTGTGAGATTTTAACAACTATAACAAGGATTGACTGTTGCCTCCTTCATGTACTTTACTCATTGGATCCGATTTCGGAGATTTTGTAGTGATCAACTATGGTCAACTTACTCACACTTCTGACCTCATTTTTGCATCTAATCACTTTCTCTTATCCAATACAACTTTCTCCGCGCGGCAGAGAGATTATTACCTCGTTTCTATTGCTATTCATCCCATTTGTCCCGTTCCACCGCTCGACTTTGGACGCAGCTGTTCTGGTTTTTGTCGCCTGCTAACCTTGTTGCCTTGAACTAACTGTTATTTTGGTTCTCATGTTTCTGCTTCGGCCTCAATCCCTATTACCCCTAAAAGTAGGCCTGTTTATATTCCACGGTTTTTCAACTCGGTAAAACATGGTCTCCGGACTGGCTTACCCCTGCTTGCAACTGTGCTGTACGTTTAAAGATCCCAGCGTTTTATCGTTGCCGTTGCTCGCCCAAAGCAACATTCCGCCACCATTTTGTGCAAGTCAAGAAGAGAGGCTCTACAGCCTTAGAAAGAACCAAGGAACCCCTCATTCACCATAAAGCACATCTACTGCTACTGGCAGCTAAGCAGTCTAGTTGCCTTCCAAAGGGATTTCATCCGATTTCTGTCCATTCAAGTAGGTTTTATTTAGCGGTCTCTCTGATCCACTTATTTATGAACTCCACGGGAAGGAAGAATGAGCCCTTACATCCCGCTTTGCCTACACATTTATCTTGTATTTCAATTCTAATCCTTTTCTCTTCTTCCCCAACTGCTGACCTCACATCTTACCCCATAGAACAACAAACACCAAATTCTAACCACATGGAATGTTTGCAAAACATCTTGTCCGGACTCATGGTCTTGAAATTGCGTAACCCAGAGTTTGCTTATACAGAAAACATGTAATCTTTTCTTCTCTCAATTAAAAACCTTTCTGGATCTTCTGAAGAAAACAGCAATTTGTCTATCTAAAAGTGGTGCCACCCTCTTGATTGCAGTTCCATTGTTGTAAGATACACTTGTGAGTAGTTCGCAAAAGATGCAATTGGCGGTTTATTCCAACGTTCGAAAATAAACAATACCAATCACATCGAATCGCTGTGCTCCAAATAACAAATACGGACTGTTGTATCCATTACCCTTTGTCCCGCCGGAAATCCTGATATGTTTCAGTTGAGATATCTTGTTATATGTATGCCAACTTAACGATATCCCAAATGTCATTTGCAATAAACAACTATCCTCGACCAGGCACCGCCTTGTGAAATCATAACACCATTACTCACTCTCATTTCGGTGTTTTTTAAACATTTTTAGTGCAGGACCTCCGATCAGTTGTACGTCCTCACCAAATGCGAACGATTCCGCTTTCGTCGGTCACTGGATCATATACAGACACTCGTCTCACACTCGTCTCTCTCGACAGAGTTTAGTAGTAAGGTGTGTTATCGAGTTTTCTCGTACGGATCCCGATCACATATCAGGTTTCCTCAACTGGAAAACGTTTTTCTTCACAGTAGATGAGATTTTTTCTCCGTTTCTGTCAACGAATTCTGGTTCCATGCTTTCCCTTCCCCGCGTTCTTCTATTTTTCTACCAGTCTTCCGAAAAAAAGTTCAATTTCATTTACTGTTTCACTGATGATTCCACCCTCCATTGATCTGTTCCACATCCCAAGACCCGTCAGATCACCGCCATCATCGATTGTCATCAGTGCATCACATACGTTCGATTAAGAGCTCAGATTCACACGGGATTCTACCTGCCATGTTTATTTCCAGGCTTCTGAAACCTCTTGCCTTTTAGCACCATTGAAACATGTCCCTTATTATTTCCAATCAAATTTTGACTCTCTGCCCTCGTTCCTCTCACTCTATACTTGGTTTGATCCATATTCTCTCCTCTTCTGGTCTTCGTTGCTATTCAAACTTGCCTCTTGCACGATACTTGAATCTGTTTACCTATTCGGCGTTAGTCCTTTATTTACCTCCGTCAACCCTTTCACTTTATAGAAATGTCGAAGCTTTCCAAAAATTGCATACCGCAGTTATGCGCAAAGTAAAGTTTATTGTTTAAACTTTCTCCTAATTATTGATCACAAACCAAAGACTCCTGGTTTAATAACAACAACAATTTATCATTAATCCTCAAATAAGCAGTTTTTTTCTATCCTACGGAACTCGCCTTCATCGTTCCTTTGATGATGAGCTTTCCTTGTTTTTGTCGAACACAAGTGGCCTTTAACCTTTATGAGGTTTCTGGCTCCAGATGTCCGGTTTCTGTCTTTCAGTTTCACCTGTTGCCGCAAAATGCAAATCCACGGAACACCCGTTCTATCATATAGTAGAATTCCTTGTGTAAAGGGCCAAGGAAGCACTTTATAACTGCTTCAACCTGATCAGGTCTAATCAGCAGCGCACGAATCCATCGATCCGCATGGGGATCGAACCCAGGAACTTGCAGTAAAAAAACCCAATATTGTAACACAACCTATCCTCTTATTACACTGTAACCACCTAGAATACTCATCTCTCCAAAAGTTCGAGGATTAATTTAACTTTTACCTGAATTTTCTCACACATCCGTCCTCCGTAGAATGCATTTTATTCATCAAGCTTCTATTTTACCGTACCTCACTTTATAAGGTTTTTTTCACGAAAAATTCATAATTCATGAAAATTGATTGTACATTTAAGCAAAAGACATCAAAATTCTTTCCGTTTATCGAATATGAGCACAGAAAACCATTCATTTTCAAATATCCTAATATCTAAATGGCTCACTTAAAAACTGTAAATTCGTACAGAACTCGATAACAGNTATGAAACTAATGCTAGCAGATCTGTATATCAGAGGGAATCGTTGTCCCTAACAAACCCGTTATCTCAGTACGAACAGAATTAAGGCGATTAGCCATCTCGGACTTACCAGATCTAGTGGCCTTTAATGTTTCATGCAAATAGTCTTCCGTAAACGTGGATTCCGGTTCGGTCACTAGTGGTAACGGTCCAGATCGATTCCACGTGTTCCGGTTCAAACTTGATCCCGGTGGAAGCATACCACAATGGTAAATTACATCTGATAACTTCTCTACAGGACAAACAATCGTATTAGGCAGGTGACCAAAAGAAGCAGCGCTCGATCTGGATATATGACGAGGTAAACGGGATATCAGTTCGCCGGATTGCACCTTTCTTCGCAGTACATTTCGGTCACGTGTGAATTCATCCGACTGGGGTGGTAAGGGTGATTCATCCCAAACCGCAGAATCACGGCTAGCATAGTTCAGTGGAATGGTGGCTCGGTCGAACACTTCGATCAGATTGCGTGATTCCAGCTCACCTGAAATGGCCGTGGCCTGTTCCACGAGGTCCGCACTTGAACAGCTTTCTTTGGCTCTCCGATCGGCTGTATCCGTTCCGTTCGACTTGGCTTTAACGGTCAATAGTGATGGAGAACCGGGATCTGATTTCGTACGTTCTCTTTTTCTTTTCTTACTTCTGTGACTCACCAGACAAATTTGACCAAAGCAACGATTAGATTCCTGTCTGGATTTAGCTTCGGCCTGCTTGGATGGGCTTTGGCCCGTTACATCACCAGTAGTTTCACCGTTATCTCTATCTGCGATGCGACTGCTATCGGCTGAAACCGAGACGAGGTTAGGCTTCACAGATTCACCAGCGCGAGTCTTCAGTTGCAATACCGAGCCTTCCTCCAGTGTGGTCAGTAATGAAGTGCCGGAATCAAATAGGACCCGATTGCATATACTTGAGAAGTTGCGCTGTTTCGTCTGTTTACCTCTGTTGACCAAGGTCATTCCGGCCGAGAGTAGGCCACAGATAGCACAGAAACCAAGCAGACCAATGATAATTGAAGGATGATGATGAAACTCATCTTCTGCCTCCTCGCGCTCCTTTTTACTTTGCAAGGAAGACGGTGTGGTTGTACTGGACACATCTCCAGTGTGCGTTGTGTCTGAGGTTTTGGAGAAAATGAAAATTAAACCAGAGGAGAGTTACGCAAGGGACTTCAAAGTGTATGGAGTAGGACGAAACCGCTGTCCAGTGATCGTCGGTTATCAAGATTGCCATCGCATTTGGAGGATTAATTGAATTTGAATACTGACTACTCACGAGTAGTTGAAATGTGAACAAAATAGCTTTTGCGTGAATCACATTTTAAAGGATTTTGGCATGTTGATGGCCTTATCTAAATGCGTCAAAACAACAAACTACTAAACTCCACATACAAAGATGAATAAAATTATTTACGAAAATGATAAATTAATTAGTCCACTGACTCTATTGAACTTATCACGGCCTTCAACTAACCAGAATCCTCCAATTATGCATCTCCGAGAAAATCATGTTTTTTGACTTCAGTAACATGGCCTTTTCGGCCCGCAAACGAATCATGGAGTCGTGAGCATTGAGAGAAGGCAGACATTGCTGAAACCAAGAATCTTATAGCAATCTGATCGAAAATAAACGTGAAATTGTGCTAATTAAAGTATTACTTACCAAAATGGCTTAGAGTGAAATTGACTACTCTTCTCCATAGGAGTGGGGAGGAGGTGATCCGTTTACCAACAAAACTGGTTAATATTTTGGCTCCGATGTTTTGTACATACAAGACAGAGGTGTGAAGTGGGATTAGGATTGCTTGTTCAAGAGTCTGTGTTTGGAATATAATCACGTGAGATCACTCTGAATGATTTGGTCCTGTCGTGACCGATTTTGTCGAGAGATATGCGTCTCGCAACAGGTTTATGTTATCTCAGCCCACTAATTGGATGAAAGCAAAGTAGTACTGTTAATCATCGACTGACTGACTGATTTGTAATAAACATACTGGTGTCGTGGTTTATCTGACTAATA
Source organism: Echinostoma caproni (assembly GCA_900618425.1). Taxonomy (NCBI): domain Eukaryota; kingdom Metazoa; phylum Platyhelminthes; class Trematoda; order Plagiorchiida; family Echinostomatidae; genus Echinostoma; species Echinostoma caproni. The sequence goes on along the minus strand of UZAN01039753.1, from coordinate 84,499 downwards.
GACTGAACCGAAACAAGTGAGAGACATAATAATTGAAAACCGTTCAGGCTTCGTCCTCGCACACAATCCTCAGTCTATCCGGTCAACACGCGGCAAAACCTGGAATCCCGCTATTTTATTTTTACACCTATCCTACACTCCATTGACTATTTCAGCTTTGTCTTTTCATCTCTCACAAAGGCATGTGTTTTACCACTGTGTGTGTCAACTTTCCCCGGGGCTGACCAGAGTCACTACTCCCGGACTAGTCGATGAATATGCCTCACTGATGAGCTCTTAACGAGATCAAAATACCAATCTGCTGCTTCTCGAGTGTATATTTGATCTGATAAACTGAGGATTGTACAGTAGAATGAAGTTTGAATTGTGATTAATCACATACAATAACACTCAACCCCCACCACCGCCATCAAGAAAGTGTGTACTCAGAGGTATCAATGTATACAACACTGTTGAAACTTAATGGATGCAATTTTTACAGTCATTATTGTTTATAAGACAAATCTATCAATGGAATGGTTACGACCAAGTTTCAACCAATGAATATCAAGTGTCTCGATAGTTCCCTTGATGTCGGAAAGAAATATGCATGAGTAGCGAATATAAAAGTGATAATCGGATAAAAATAAACGGACTGTACAGCAGTAAAGCAAATGCTAAAAATCGCAAAATAGTCAGAAATTTCAGTCGTAAAATTTTTACACTAGCTCACACCTAGATGAATTGAGTTTAATGAAGGTTTATAGATGATCGATAGGTTTAATAAGCTGAATGATGACCTAATGGAATGTTCAGAGATCAGAAAAATCGCAATGGATATTTTGTTTATAAATAAAACCACTAATGATCAGAACTGGTTGAACGGGGATGCAAACATGAATGATCAGTGAAAAGGTTGGTGGCTTATTACCAGAGCTGTGGCAAACAGAGCCTCTAGTGTTCGCAGTGAAGAGCTAAGGTCTTTGTTCTACAGATAGCCACAGATGTTTTTCACATGTTTCTAAGGTGAACAGTTGCAATCAGATAGTCTAAGCAATCAATTGCACATCGATCTGTCCGTAAGTGAGCTCAAACGCCACTTCCGATGACTCACTTTGACGATATGAGGTGTTTACCATCATCTGAATTTATATGTTACAGACCTCAATCGCGTTCCGTGGGATCTGTGAGAACAAATACCGGGATTTCAACCACTGGTTATCCTAACCTCAAAGTAAGTTTGAGGTCCGTTTCTTCTATCGCATTTCGTACCACAATAAATCAGAAAACGAATGTATAAAATGGCAGATAATTTCATATTGCATGCGCGCGTCGACAACTACGAGAAAGAATTCATAGAGTTTTCACTCAATTCCGTCTACAACTAATCTTGTTTAACTACTGCCTAAATTAGATAACGCATCTAGCATCCAACGACAATCGAGGAACCCAAGTCAGTTACGAGACGTGAACCTCTCTAATCTTCAATTCACCGACAATATTGCCACCCTGTGACAGAAATCGGACAAATTGTAAACGGTACACGACCTCGTCGAATGTCAAGTCAAGGCCATTTGTCTGGGGGTACTTCTAAAAAAGAGGTTCCTAGCGGATTCCTCAACCACACCACACGCCTCCTCCCCCAATCAACGTGAAACATGGAAGCAAACGTACTACTTGCTCACTTGAAGTGTGTAGATTATACCATTCAGTCAAATGGTCAAGCCAGGGACAAGATTATTCGTCATGTTGATTGTACTCCGGTGAGCATTCCTGTAACTTCAGAAAAACCCTTGTAGTCTGCAGAGAAACAAGCCTCCAAGTGAGACTACACGTGCACCGAGCAGCCCTTCATCCCATCCTCACTTTGCCAGCAAAATATGATCATTGATCACAGACGACAAGCAAAGCTAGTGCGTCTGATATGCGGACAAATTAAAAGACGGTATAATCATATTTCAAACCTCACTATCAGTCAAATTTGTGCAAATCTATCGGGAGATTATCCTAGTTTCTTTCACATCTAAGCCTTCGTCATCTTAAGACAACCCTTAAAAAGTAATGGTGATTGCCGACACGATGTACCGACTGAAAATTTCCTCTCAGGATGCGGTTCAGGTGGTTGATCAAAGCAGTTAAGGGCAAATGGGGATCGGTCAGGTCTCTGGTGAGTTCGCGAAGCGCACTAGTGACACAAATACAAATACAAAACAGTTGTCCTGTCCGGTGCACCGACTTTGGGGCAGGTAGTGATGAATAGACTAACACAATCACACACACACACACACACACACACACTTCCAAACAACCGACTTAACGTCACACAGCGAACGCTCGCATGAAAGTACGAGAATGTTAGAGAGACGACATGTTGTTTCTAAACTTTTCCCAGAAGCGAATGAAGGAAAATGTAGATAAAATTAGTGGTTACATAATAACGCGATTTCCGACGAGAAACTGGACCTGCAGTGGTGTACACAACTGACAGAATAAGTGTTCGATCAGATGATGGTTTGGACGCGCGAATCAATCATGCACTTTTTCCATATTAGGGATATTTAAGTATCTACACATGACAATTTTCCCCTGGTAATTTGAAAGATCTGAAAGTGTTCAAAAGTTGAATTGATCCCCCAAATAATTTGATAAGCTGTCCTTAGACCAAATACAAATATCAGTCGATCAATGTTTCCCGTCTTAAATCCATTCGTTACAATCACAAACCGAACAATTGCTTCTGACCCCAGAGAGACATTTTATTCTGGCTGCGGGTCGATATCACGTGACAGTTCCAAATTGGACTGATGGTGTGACAATAAAAGGCGGTGTGATGATCGAGGAAGTTTGCGGGTTGGATGCTTTGAGCATTTCCACCCGCCGAAGTTTACTTGCTAAGCGACCTTAGTGTTTAGGGGGAGGGAAATTTCCCTGCCATAACTCATCTGTTGTATGTGTATGTTCGTGCGTAGATTCACTTGCTCGAAATTCTCACAGTGAACCGCTTTTCGTCTATTCACACACGCACATACAGCTGCCACTCTCAGGGATTACATCGACGGAATCCCATTGTTCTCGTTTGTGCTTTGGCAATCATTGCACACCGTTTGATCCTATCCAATAAGATGTGTGTAGCCCAACCCAATCGCCGAAACCGCAGCTACGTAATACTTTTCACCAAATCTCGAGGCTGCTAGTCCGGTTAACTTACGGGAGGGCTCTGAGTCACTGCTGTTATAACCTAGAAGTGGTTGGTGGCTACTGAGTTTTTGTGCGCACTGTGCAGAGCAAACCAAATTTGCTAGTGCTTGACTCGATGTATTTCCGTAGCAAGAGAGTCGGCTGACCCTTAGACCCCAAAACTGGACTGAACAAAATTGCAACTCAAAATAAACGGCTGATTACGGTCAGGTTGTATTATGTATGCATCAAGATTTGATAAGCCGCGCTCCGGTAGTCAAATGGATCAATTTTTATTGTGTTGTTCTCTAGTTTCATATTCACCAGGGTCAATGATTTGCCGCTACTAATGATGATGATGATGATGATGATAATGTCCACGTTACCCTTGTTCCATACATAACCAACTGCGCTCTAAAATCGAAATTTGATTAATGCAGGTCTTGAAAACTACGGAGAACGGGGTTTGGGCTAAAAATCAAACGTTCCAGTGTAAGCGTTTCGTACACTCACTTGAAATGCTGTTAACTTGAGTTTACAAGCGTGGGAAGTGAAACTTACTTGGAGTACACTAGGATTACACACACCCTACCCGACTCGGCCCTAAGATTACCCCTAGGAACCACAGAAAAAAAAATCAACACCTTGACTAAAGTGGACATTCCTGGATGTTGTCTCAGGTTCATGTTTTTCGATTGCTATTTTCGTACCACCCAAGGAAGTAGATAAATAATTCAGAATTCCCACCAGAACAAGATGGATGGATAAAAATGTTCACCTTGGATGCACAGTGAACAAATTTTCGGAAATTTGTATGCGACAAAATCACGACCAAAGCTTCTGTGTCCGGCATTCGATTTATGAGTACAGGAATATGAAAATTGCTGAAACTCGTCATCCTGATATCTGAGATTTACGAAGAAGTTTGTGAAATATATAGTTTGTGTACCAGCAGATCAGGTCAAGTTAATTTTCTAAAACAAATACAGATCTGACATCTTCAAAGCATGAGTGCTATCCTTTTCAATTTTTCTTATCCAGAATGGGAAATAATGTGCTGCTGCATCCGCTGGTCTTCCCATTCGGTGATGCGATATGAATTACATTTTGAATCTGTTTATTTAAACTATTAACTGCGATAGATAAGTAATCTGGTAACGTTAAATGACAAGAATATAGTCCACCTTCACACGTAGATCATCCAAAATAAGCGTGTATTTATAGCGTCCAAAAGGGACCATGTTTTTATCTTGTTTCAGGCAAACCGTTGTTGTTCAAATAAGTGTTGCAGTTTTCGCTAAATTAATTTATTCGTCAGCAGGAGAAACGAAACTACCAAGCCTTGGAATCAGCCGGATCTCTCAGTCACACAATACAATCACGGANAATCACGGAACTGTAGGTAGAATGATGACCGTATTGTGTTCGTGTCAATCTCAACTAGATGCGGTACGCTCAGTCGTGCTATCACAACACTCAGAATGCGCAATTTTTCTTACTAAACTATAAAGTTCTAGTAAACGGTGATGACTGTAGATAAATGCCAAGGAAACAAATCTGAGCAGTGGACCACTGAGAGTAGGTAGATATTGCCTCATTTGTAAACTGTCTTGGTAACTGTCTTTTTTCTTAAAAAGAAGCAAGTGCGAAATTGCAATCATTCACCAACTGTCTGTCAGTTAACGTTCTGGTAGTTGGGATAAGTTGTTCTGTCCTCTACATGCGACCTATGGAGAGGTGTGACATTCTTGAGTTTTATCGGTGAGCAATGTTTCAAAGGCTGCTTGGTTTTTAGGTTTTGCATAATTGGGGAAATAATGACATCAATTGTCGATGTAAACAAGCGCATTATGGACTCTTCCTGTTTGGAATTGAATCTTTGTTTCTTTTGGCGAATGAAAGAGTAAGTTATATTGCGACGAAAATAACTTTTACCCTAAATTTGGCACGGCTGGAAGAACTGTGCTGAATTGAGAGTGGCATTCTGTTTAGTGGCGCTAAATAAGGTGGATTGATTCAAACCCAGGTATCAAGTCGGCTTAACTGTTCCGATCGAAAGTGTGGACTAAGGCACCGTACTCGTGTCACGGCAGCCAAGCCCATTCAGGCAAAAATGCAGTCTATTCGATTTCAGCGTTTCTTTGATCACCGCCTACCAAATCTATGATCAAGCCATCAGAGTATACACTAACCGGTTCTGTATGCTGTGTAGGGTGGGAATTATTATCAGTGAAAATTTGTTGAGTCTTTGGTTGTTACTGGTAGTAGTACTGGTAGTATATAATATCCCGAAAGTTCCCAACAATTTTATAGTTTTCACATGAGTTGATGTACCACAACAACATTACCTAAATCGGCATAGTACTGCAATATGTCCTTCAGTGAGTCTCGTGGTCGCGGACAGTCATCCTCATCCTCGCCGTTCGGACAGTCATTGAGCTGATTGCATAATCGTGAAATGGCCACACAGTAGACCGAATCCCCGACCAATTCACGCCGTCTTGCCAACTGCTTTCTCGTGGTGATTGCCTCGGTCATTGAGGCATTGAGGCCCGTGCGCGAAGACAAGCCCGGGTAATCAGGATGGTCAAATTCCGGTCGCATTAACACGTTCAGCACTGAGTCACCGGTGGCATTCAGCTGTCGATCAATATTGAGCAGATCGGTGACGCGCATACACGGGAACCAGTTCGGACGACACGGAGCTATGGATCGGGAAGAGCACAGACATGGATAATAGCTGTGCGAACATTCTAAAAATGCATATCGGATGAAATGTAAAAACTTATCGTAAACCTTATGAGAGCCGAATAGCATTACAAACGCCAGGTAGAAATGTGACCGTTAGTTCCACTAGTTTTTCGTGATTCAACTTGTCCTCAATTGATAACTAACAAAAAACGCAGTGCACATTACAAGTACCATCGTTTACAAAGAGGGGTGACCGATTCTGTTCAGCAACAGTTCAGATGAATTTCTCCTGAGTCGATGAAACTAATTGTATAGGTTATTCATTCAGAAGATCGACTACTGACATACATCGTATTTTAGCCAGATCTGCCCCAATATTCGATGAACTGTTTTCGATTCTAGCCGCAATGTCAGGTAGTGAAAAAGCGCGCGCTAGTCCATTTCAAATTTAATTGATTTGGTCGCAGCTCCAGGTAAATGAGAAAGAAAATATGTGAACAAGGCTACCAGTTTACGGGGTCTTGAGATGCACACATACAATTGATTGGGCACAGAAATTAAAATTTCGGCGACAACACGAAGCCATAACATAACACTTTTCACATCGCGCATTTGTTGTTGCTGCTGCTGCGTGAAAGTCAGTTGTTTTTCTCATTTGGAATCACATTTTTTCTACTTTTGTTAAACCACTTGAAAACTTTACAATCATGCTTGTGGCAACTAGTCTCAGCTGTCTTTTGCATGCATATTCTATTCCACCGAAATGCAGGTAAATAAAGTAACCTGGAATCGTATTCATTAAAATTATTTTAATTAATTATCGTTTGTGCACAAACTGAATCCCGAGGGACCACCAATTTGTAATAACACGAATACTGAAATCTTTCCGAGTGCAGTGACTGTTGAGAAAAATGGAAACAGCTTTACGGATTGTTTAATGCAAGCCAAATTTTGTTGCTATACCTATCGGATCGAGGTAGCTACCCCCCTTTTTTCGGCGTCCTACAAAGAAAGAAACTACCAACGACATGTGCGATGTGCGAGTGAGCTAAAGAAAAAGTCAAGTCAAGTCAGTAATAGTAATACACCCGGACGGGTGTATTTTCAGCAATCACACAGTATTTGGGGATTCAAATTTAAAAAATGATTACATGATAAAACTGAAAGCAACGGGGTATTTGTCAATGAAGCAAGCGGTTGCGCAATTCTGTGGAAATTTTGTCCTTGTCTATACGTAGACGTGCTAGACATGGCAGAACAGAATTGCGATAAGCACAGGTACGTGCAAATAAAAGTTTAAATCATGAGCGTGTGGATGATGTAGATGCAGCTTTTGAAAATTCATTGTGTAATGGGTGGTGAGTGTCTGAGAGTATTTCGGCGGCGAAATCTTCACATGCTTGTAGGTGTTTGTCAATGATATATTCGGCGAGTTCATCCCTGACAATGCCACGACATTTAGAGATGTGTTTCAGAGATCTCGCCAGTAAATA
>UZAN01039753.1:63276-76537 GCA_900618425.1 Echinostoma caproni | reverse complement strand
TAAGGGCTGAATATGGTACATCGGCCAAGAGGGAAAACACAACATCCTGACATTTAGAGGCATTCAATGAGAGGGAACGGGACAAGGACCAAGTGATAACGTCATTCAGCTTGCTTTGAATTTTGGAAGCCTCTTCAGGGGTGGATGCTTTGCAACCTATAACAATATCAGCATATTTACAGCCAATGAATGCAGGAGGAATGGGAAATTGTTTGACATACATGGAAAAGAAAAATGGGGAAAATATTGCACCTTGCAGGACACCAGAAGAAACTGGGCAAGTGGAAGACTTTTTGCTGTTGAGACATGTAAACTGCCGTCTATGTGAACTAATCACAGATCAGTCTGCCAACGTTTGTATTTACCCCACTTTCAGTAATCAGGTTGAGCAATACTGATCGATCACGACTGCCGAAAGCGTTTTTAGTCTATGAACATCATTCTGACGGTCTTATTTTTCTTATCTAGTACCGAAATTATTGAATGAACGAGATATGCAACGGCATCCAGTGTTGACCGCGAGGAGTGATATGCAAGTTGATATATGTCGTCTTCATCGGACTCAGTGTCAACCCACGGTAATAAGCATCTCTTAAATAATTCGAGCATGACTGACGTGCAAGCGATGGGACGATATTTCTCAGATTCCTTTTTTGGAACGGGAGTTATCTTGGCCAGTCTCCAAATATCAGGGATTCCCCGCTTGTAAGACAGTCATCGAATATTTTTCACAATGGGGCTGAAAGGATGTCAGCACATAGACTGAGTACTACGGGTGGTAGTTCATACGGGCCCGATGCTTTAGTCAACTTAGTTTTCAGTAGCTGTTTCAGGACTGTGGCGGGCTATAACCCGATATGTTTTGATATCTATACAACTACACATTTTCCTATCAAACTTTAGCAAAAACCCACAATGATTTAGCCTCAACCCGTAATCCTTTGACCAAAACTCAGAATGCTTTACCCACGACCCAAAATCTTTGGTCATGCCGTTTTAGACGAGTTGTATTAAAAGTATCCGCATGTACTCTGAGGTCAACCAATGTTGAAACATTTTATTTGTTACCAGTGTTGACGTACAGAGAAATAAGAAGGGGTGTCGGTGACATGCTGCACCACATGCTGATTGGAGAGGGTTCAAACGAGGTGCGTGTCAAACCATTTGACACCGCTCGTACAGCTTCAGTGTTTCTGCATAACATGCGATACCCCGGTGAGTAAAAATCTCAAATGTCACACAAACGGTACACTGTTTTAAATTCACAAGCTCTGTTATGAATCAAAAAGTGATGCCATAAAGAATTAAATGCTTGCCGTTGCGTACCTTCATTTAAAGTGAACCCTATTCTTGAAAACAATGAAAACCGTTCACAGAAATACACCCCGATTAATATCATCAGTTTATTAACACTGCAACATTTGACAATTACCACGGTCGAGGCTCGAGAATCACTGATTTGGTCTAAAGCTTGATGGGAAAAGGTGTAATAAGTGGGCTATCTTTTGTGAAAGGTATTTATTATCCTGGAACTGTTATGACACCTTTCATGAACAGAATTCACCTTAAGTGGAGATACTTTTTGATTAGATTCACGGTTTGAGAATGTAAAACAACGTACCATTTGTGATTTTTACCCACAGAAAAATACTACCTTTTATACGGAAACAGCAAAACTGTACGAGATGTGACAAATTGTTTTACGACACGGGCACATTGTTCAAACATTCTCCAAACAATATGTGGTGCGGCGTTTAATATTGCGCAGCATGCGATCGCCACATCTCAATTCTTAATCAGGCTTCCTATATCAACACTTGTAAGAAATAAAATGTTTCCATATTCGTTAACATTTGAACATTCCGATCTGCCTCATCCACAGCGGTATGACTAAAGTTTGTGCGTCAAGGCGAAACGATTACGGGTCGTGGCTAAAACATAGCGGGCTTTGGCCAAAGGAATGTGGGTTTTGCTTAAAGAATGATGGGAAAAGGTGTAGATCTACTTCAATCTAGAACCGCTTTTCAGCTCTTTGGGTTTTACAATACCGTGCGGGTGATTCATTCGAGAAACATTTCCAACACCAAGTAACTGAAATTTCCAACAAAAAGCCCTCCGTTTATGGATGGTGAGATACTGTCTGAATTTGGATGATCCTAATTGCGAGCAAGCGAGTTGAAGCCGTTTGGCATCGTTGGTTTATCCCATCTATTCTGTCTCACAATAACATGGTTATTATTATTTCCATACGGATCTTAATTTCAGTATATCTGTTGTACAACTACTGTACAGTCAGATTTCGGAAAAAGGGTATGGCCGGCCTATGCCTGGCCCCTTCTCTCTTCCTGAAAGTGATAGCATAATTTATTCTATAAAAGGAAGTAAAAGAAAAAAGAAGTTCATCAGTTATAAAACGGTCTTGGTCTTAAATTCACAGTCTGCAGGTTACTAGTCTTATCCGAGCGATCACAATTCTTTATTGATTTGCACTGATTATCTTTCGGACTGCAACTTCACACACACTCCTCATGTTATCCAATCAACCGTACACTCCCACACTACTATTCACAAGTAACTATGAGTTAAATGTGGAAATATTTTATTAATGCTCACTATCCAAAAAACCTTTGTCATTCGATTGTAAAAGAGAAAGCGCACATCCCTAAAGATAACGTCTGATTCGGTTTTGTTTGTTTATCTGGTTATGACTTCTCGGTCTTTTCACCCGGTAGATCGTATTGGTTTGAAGTGTTCAGTAACAGAGTTGGACGACAAAGTGAGAGATGTTTCACGAAACCAGACAGAACAGGAATGAGTGGTGACTGTACCGGCCACGGAAATGCCGTAAAATGACTGACGCATTGAGTAAGGAGTGGGGGAGTAGGGTTGGGGGTGGGTGGATGGTGGTAGGAATAAAATATGGTGGATCATGGTATCAATTGGTCTCAATTTGGTCTGACAAATTTAATCACCAGTCTGTCGCCAGTTATGCATTCATCAGAAAGATGTACCGGTTGCCGATGTGAGCTCGGCAGATTGTGAACTAATATTGCATCCCATCCAAGTGAAGCACCAGTATCTATGGGAGATGCAAGATGAGTTGAGCTTCAATCATAGGTCAGCAACCCACCCCCCAAGCACATATTTGAAACCCTTGCCTCCCTATTAGTGCATATTTCTGAACTGTACAAGAGGAAAACTTAAGAAACACTGCACTTTGATTTTGTAAATAATTTTGGTAGTGTTAGCACCAAAAACTGTTGCACATGCAGATCTGAATTTACCTTTCGCTCTCACAAAGCGTCATCTACGTGAGAACACTTCCGTCCTGTTATCCTATTTCGTGGATACTCTACTACCATATTCAACTAAAATGCTGAATCAAAATTAATCCCAAACCAATCGTTGGAAATCTGATTCTCAGGGCTCATATTCTCACTCATATGCACAGAGCCATAAGATCTATTGTGCCCTGGCTTGTGAATCAAAAAGTGTCAAGGACTGGAAAGCTGACTGACTGACTGGCTGACTAACTGCAGATAACTGACTGATTGACTGCAGCTGACTGACTGAATGAATGAATAAATGAATGAATGACCGACTGACGGACTGATTGACTGACTGAATGCAGCTGATTGATCACCTGACTGATCGACTGACAGACTGATTGACTGACTGACTGCAGCTGACTGACTGATTGGACTCAGTATTGATAATAAACTTCTCAAATCAGTGGTCTCGATCACGGGATTTCAGCTGATTTCATGCCTTGAGGGAACGTTCCATCGAAACATGACATTCGTTTTCCACGCAAATACTGACAAATCGTCAAACGAATCTGCGAATACAGCTGAGTTGTCCAGCAGTTCTAACGAGGAATTTTGTGAGTTGTACCCACCATCGTATTCCTTAATTGCTTCTAATCCAATGGGCCCGAGAGACTAGTTCCTCCCACCGATTGGATTTATTTTGTAATGCAATTAGTCACTCACACACAGGTGTACAAACGCATTCATTCATTCGTTCATGAACAAACAATCAGTTCTTTGATACGGAAGTTCTCGGCCGGGTTTGGCGCGGACCAGCGAAACTGTATGCTTCGGTGAATCAACCGGATTATCCATGTGCAGTGCATCAGTGGACATCAAACGATTGATGATGAGACTTGACTGCATCCCCGTTCTGCCTACAAAGCACGCAATAACCCACAGAGCAAGTGTCTGCTCACTGATTTATCATTGCTATTCCTGATCAAGTCGTTATTGTTGTCGGTATTATCATGGCGATCAATACCGAAGGTGATCGTGCAGGCAGCTCACACCGGAGATTCCAGGTCTGACGGGTACCAATTTTACCTGATTGTTCGCCTTTACCTTTGCATTCTAATGCAACCCTGCAGTTACTCACATCCACTTCTCGAGACCTGATTGCCGGTAACGAATTTTAGGCCCTGAAACAACGACACGAGAGCTTTGCAATGTACTATTCTTTCACACTATGCTTTCTACTTACACACTTGTGATCTTCCTTCAAGCATTCACACTCTCTTCTCAAGGATGCAGATGATATCACTTTATTTCATGGTATTACGTCACAAGTCACAAGTCTTGATAGTCTTTCTCATAACCTTGTTCAGGTGTATATTTTTCAGTAGACCTTGGACTCTTGCTCAGTCAGTCAAAATCCTGCGAGTGCATTTTCGTGTTATCGGGCTCTGATTGTCTTGAATTCCAGTTGCTTATTCAGTTGGAACTTCGTCAAACACCTTGCTCTTGCGTCAGAGGACTCCCCTTGCTGACGCTCTCACATAGAGCACATAGAGCAAAGTACTTCTAACTTTTATCGTCAGATTCGATAACTTAGACAAAATTATGCCAGCCAATGAATGATTTCTTGTTTTGTTTCTCATTGCGTGTTGCCCATAATTTTATGCTATTACCCAGTCTGCCTTTCGAGGGAGGTGATGTAACAACAAAGGTATCTCGACTTTTAACACACACCATGGAAAGGACGTACAATGCCGCAAGACTAATGATTGTCTACGGGACGTTTCGTTGTCTCACACGCACTAATCTGGATCGAGCAGACGTTAGTATTATCTCTAACTGCATCTATCCATTTCAATGTACCTGCGGTCAGCGGTAGGACAGAACGTCATTCATCAACCAGAATGTGTGGACATATTCCGAAACACCTTGACTTCGCGGAGCAAAACTACCATCGACAGTGCGATTGCCCGTCATTTGTTAAATTCCGGTCACCAGGTAGACGCACCGAAAGCCTTTCGAGTCATTGCGAGGTCTCGAAGTTCACGGACTTTGCGATTCTTAGAAGCGATAATTATTCAACGCTGGAAACTGCAATTATGTGTTCAAAGAACATTTGCGACGCAACTGTTGTTGCCGTGATAGTGATGATCACACACTTGATATGTGATCCAACCATAGCATGACATGACATGACTTTCCCTCCCGCTCCACCCATCCACCACATTCACCACATCGTGTGGTCCAGTTCACCTCATATCAAATATTTTCATCTTACTTGACCTCAACTCCTAATTAAAATCACTTGTCCACCACCTTGTTCAAATGACTCTTTTCAACTCTTTCTTCGTTTTATACAATTATACAAATGTGCGTCTACAGCTGAATGAGAGCACGCGCAATTGATGGCCAATATCAAATCCGCCCACATATATCTTCCTGTGCTGATATCACCCAGTCATTTAACGTGGTTTGCTTTAAAATCACCCTAAAATCAGTGTCGCGATTTCTCAAATGCCAGCCATTTGCCCGCCAGTCTTGGTGAAATGTTAGTTCATGAAATATGCGACCTGCACATTTGTGCACGAGAGAAGTTTGCTATTCGGTGGAGCTGGAACGTTTTAGACCTGTTTGCTTGTTTTGTTTTTATTCAAATTCTGTCTATACCAACTCTGCGTTATGCATAGTCAATGAGTGCTTCTTTTGTTTTTCTGGCATCTGATTCTAGAGGCTTACAAATGTCGTGTTATGTTGCAATGAACACAATTCAATATCAAGCAACCGTCTGCTGTATTTGTTTATTTATTTATTTTCGTCGTTATCATTATTCCCATAATAACAGTAATAAAAGCCACCTAAAGCAAGATTAAAAATTCAATTTTGTTTTCTTTTTCTCTATACAGGGAATAAATTAGATCAACTGTTTCATACATCATAAATTCATTGATTTTCTCACCTTCCATCATCGAAATACAAATTTGAATAGTTCTATCAATCCACAAAGACGCGAAATAACATTCTCAAAGATGATAACTCTGCAACACAAATGATAGCGGAGGCATGTTGTGAGAGAAGGCCCATTTCTATACTGACCTCGATTGCAAATGAAGAATGTCGCCAAATACTTGTGCTAGGGGTGATCACTAATTTGCTAAGAATGAACGTGTCACGAGATTGAGAGTGAGCACAAGGTCAGTTCAGACGAGGCGTTCACTGTCATGTTGCGCGCTGGCAGTTCAGATAGGTTTTGAATGATATTGACGACTCTGTCGATCACCCATATACGGGAGATTCCGTACGTCGAAATCGCATACCACCATCCCTCATCTGACCCTAGTTTTGATTCTTCGTCTCAAGTTCCTTTTTTCAATGTACAAACACCACAATGGCATACCACTTGATCAGATGCCATCCTAATGTACGAATGTTCTATGTTTTGCGATCGATAAGAGTGTACCATAAAGGATTTCCTCACGCAACACGCTACCATGACTGTCAAACTGGATACCAGTTTGTTTAAAAGCTTTCCTGAAACCGGATATAGTTGTTGTTCACAAGATTCGAATGTTTCGTACACTGTTGCGAGCTAAACCAAAGTAAATACAAATCACACAACTAGCAGGAAGTTACAAGTCCAAAATACTCCCTAGATATGCTCTAACACGAGATGACTGGATGCAGGTATTGCATTCTAAATGCATGCAGTTCTTGTAGGTGTTCCCCTCCAAAGTCTTAGCCTTGCTATCTATGCAGCTGGCCATCCACATATGACTCGTGTTGGGAATTGAGTCTAGCCTAGTCACAATGACGAAGAACTAAGTTCAATTTAGAATATGGGCCCCTTCCACAAGTTTTATTCATGGGAGAGCAGACCAGATCTCACAGCGAGTCATCGAGTACTGATAGTTGAGTTAGGTACTTGTGGTTCCACTTCAACGGTATAGGGAATATTAAGCAAATAAGAGTATTCAAGAAAAGCAAACACCAAGTAATGAACAACCAGATTAGAAAATGATCAGCTGTTCACTGTTGACGGTCTGGAGGTAGTTGACACAGAGTTAATTAGATCCTTCAGGCAGCAACAGAGTGATTGGTTCACAGTTAACTGTCATTGAATATTCCCGCGTGCGATCCTGTGTGTGACACTGAAACCTCGCCCGTTCTGCGGAGGCGGCATGAAACTGCTTCACCAACCTTGTTGGGAATCAACAGCAGTACTTACGCATCGCGAGCTTGCAATGGCTCTAGCCCGGATATATTACAAGTCACGCACAGGTCACTTTATAACATTCATCCTCTCACATTAGCACTATATGACAATTAACCTATTGACGTGATGTGACGATGATTTACTCTGCAAATGGCCACTAACTCTGTGGAATTAGACCCCCCCCCGCTCCCGAAGAAACAGTGAACTGCTTGTTCCGAGTAGTGTGCTTGCATTCATACAAATGATTCCTAACGGAAGCACAAACACAGATAAATAACGTTTAAAAAAACCAATTGGGGTAGACGGCCTATTCGATTGATTTTGTCAAAGGGGTTGAAATCTCTTCTGGAAAGGTATGGTATTACTTCTATCAGCAGGGAGAGAGTTCAGTTCGTATCGAAACACTAAGCGATGGGAGGAACAACTTTGGCGAAAGTTAGAGCGTTGTTCGTTTTGGAGTAATACCTGTACATAATTTCACAATCAGTTCTCTAACCGGATGGGAAAGCTATTCACTATGGACCCTGTTCGCCCTTTAAAAAAGATAGTTCATGATTCGGACAAATCCCGATACACCATGATAACAACAGAAAATGTACATCGGATTGTTCGTCTCCCTGATTGACAGAGTGCGGTTCTCGTTGAATGCGAAAAAGAAACCGAACAGTATCCATATGTACAGTACAACTAGTACGAAACCCAACCATGTTTGTAGGCTTATCTGAAACCGAAAGCCCGATCTGGAACCGCCTTCCGGGTGCCGCACCATCTATATCGCGAAAAACAATCCCAAATCACTCCCAACTACGGATCGGTTCGCTAACCCATATGACAATGTCATTCTCATAGAAGGACATACACACAGGGATTGAGCCAGGAATCAGCAGATCTGAGAACAGCCGGGGAACAGAATGCCAGAGAAGAAAAACACACCCGGTGAAACATGAGCAAAGCAGCAAGCAAGGGAGGGGATCAGCTCCGGAACGGGGTGTGTGGGAGCGAAAATGAATTCCGTGTTCGGGAACTAATATGTTGTTGTTGAGTAACTACGGGGTGCAATGATACGATGCGGTTATAATACTAATGGTAGTAATATTTTCTTCTCTTCAATATTTGATATACAGTGGTATCGACAATTTTTAGAATGGGATATCACGGTAGACCACAAGCTATTTGACAATATGTATATATATATAAATATATATATATTCAAGTCAGAAATTTGGGTGGTGAGTTGTGAACATACGAATTCCGGATTGATTAAATGATCGAATATACCAGTTGACGACCGCTCAAGTTCACTAAATGATACATGTTCAAAGTAGAATGAAATCATTTATATAAATGTATACATTTAGTCAGATAGATAGTGTGTTCTATACAAAAGGCAAGGGCAGCATTTATGCATGAGTTTTGGTCCCATCCGAGCTATCAGTAGTGTGTGATCAAAATACAAGACATTGATCTTCACTACTATAATGAACGGTACAATTTGCACAAATATATAGATAGACGGATAGATAGATAGATAGATAGATAGATAGATAAATAGATAGATAGATAGATAGATAGATAGATAGATAGATAGATAGATAGATAGATAGATAGATAGATAGAATAAATGCTTATTTGCTTGCCTTCTTTCTCGTTTGGTGTGTCTACTTAGTACCTGATTGATTTCTCGTTTGATCGGCATTATCGTTTACGAATCACGGAGAGATATTCAGTATGCTAGTTTACTTCCCTTAATGAAATGCTGTATTTTGGTTCTCGTAGCTAAATAAACAGATAGAACTGAGGCGGTATTTCCAGACATGCGTTTACACCCAAACATCCATGTACACAATTTTGTGAGGAATAACATTCAAAGAATCGCGGTAAGACATATCAGTTTATTGCGGTGTTTTACCCAATTTCATCACTGATTGATTCGATTAATTGATTAGACTACACACACTTCTACAATTTCGTAACACATTTTTGACAGACATGAACTAATGATTTGCTTTGCAGAATTCGGAAAATGGTCGTCCCCGGGACCGAAAAACGAGACGGGGTCTGATTCCATGACCAGCCTGGGACAAATCTTCAATCTGTCCATAGAACAAGGCTTTCTTTGTCAACCTACCCAAAGTTAGTGCGGTCGCTAGCAGTTTGACCTCAGGCAAATCCGTATTCTCCGGAGTCGGCAAATGCGAGTGCTTTGGCACATCATCACGTTGATCGGCCTCGCGCATCGCCTGCATGGAACTGGTGGCCACAATACGTACAACAGCACGACCCAACCGATAGAGGATGGGACTTCGACTGGCCATTTTACACGCCCGAATCACTCGACTGTCCGGAGGCAATTGCAGACGAGAATAGGATTTGCCAGCCGACCGACTTTTTGGTGTATCCGACAGAAAAAATCGACCGTACATTTCAATCATGTTATGACGGCATTGGCCTTCCTCAATCGGAAATTTGATCGTTTCCAAGTGTATGCGTAATATCTGTTCGTCAGATGAGATAAGAATTTGATCAGTTTGTTGTTAATATAATGAAAAAAAATAGAAGACTGAAAGGAAATAGACCGAAATGACTTTATTCCGATGGTGTTCTCTCTCATCGGCCAAACAAATGAGTGGTCTAAATTGCAGTAATCAAGATTGTCACGTGACAGGACAAGTTTAACGATTATGAAAACGGTAAGTGAACTGCGCGGTTTCATGCACCAACGGCGAGCCATGAACAAAGCGCATTCTTCTTACAGCTCACTGCTCTCCTTTGGTAAGGTGCGGGATCATATGAGAACCACTTGAAAAGAACAAACCGTGTATAAAACTCAGTCATTTAATTATCCAGAATCGTTACTAAGTTTCAGCTTTTTGTCAGATGTGCTAAATGAATGCTTCGTAATTGTCACTCTTGTATCCTTGGACATTGACACTATCTACCCATTCTACCCATTTAAACACCAAGTGCTGCTGTCATGTGCGCAAGCCAGTTCGTGGTCACCACCTTTATTATCGTAACTTTTGAGTTCTCTGCCACAATTCGAGGCATGCCGAAGATGGATAATGAATACGCGGATATCAACAAACCAAATATAATGAAGGTCCCCGCTTCACAGAGAATGTCTTATGGACCCAGAGAATTCGTTTGTTTTGTAGGTGCTTAGAGTACAACTCTTACAATCTGCATAGTACTTGGAAGAATAGGGAGCCTGTCGCGCTAAAAATTTGGCACAAAGCACATCCGGGCGGATTCCAATAATATTTCCCTCCCTTTATATTGTTTATTATTATTATTATTATTATCATTTTATTATCTTTGGGGCACAGTGGCTGTTTCTCTTATGCTCTTTTGCTGCTCCTGGGTCCAATGAACTAAATGAATAACAACCACTGAATGATTTCGACTCAAATATGTCTTTCTCCTCGGCACAGAAGTTATGCACACACACAACATTGCATGCAAGCAATCGAAATGCACTATAAATGAGCTCGAACAATAACAAAACTGGAGTCTAGGGATTTCTGTTTGGATAGACCGAAGATGAAATGAATGAGGAGTGTCAGCTCAACCAACTAGTCGTTACAAAGTGGAGTAGATATTATGGAGATCGTTGCGTAATTGGCGATAGAAGAAGCGCTATGATGTAATTTTCTCTGGTGATTTAGAACTCGAAATGTTCGTCTTTGTGTTGACAAGCCACGATGAAAAGCTTATATTGTCTACCCCATTGACTAACGTGAGGAAGAGCCAATAAATAAAAAGCGCACTTCCCTCAGCGATGAATTTCAGGAGGAAATCTAATTCATGACATACGTATCATATGTCTAAGTCGTTTCAGATCATGAAGGTCAAGCGTTCATGTTAGTATGCAAATGTGATTACGCAACTGAACCTCGACTAATCAATGTGTCCTGTGGTGCACGGTTGCCGTCCGTCCATCCGATTGTTGTCCTAGAACAGTGAAAAACTGGCCAATCTAGTGATTACTGCCTTACGTCCCCGTAGAAGCATGAACCATTACGTTCATCGATTATATGAGCGGATAGAGAGCAACTTGCGATTTTTGTCTGTCAGCGAGAACAAATTCGAGACATCTCACTGTGGACATATTCTTTCGCATTCGGCATTGGCCTTCCCGGTCGGGCTGAGTGACTCCCGATACAAACAATCCCGGTGCTATCGTGCCGGTAATAAAGTCTAGGTAACGGGTCGGTTACCGGTTGCATACTGTATGCGTGAATCCTAACCAGGGACAGGAGCTCCGGAAATGTGTTCAGTGATGACGAAATCTAACATGCATGAAATGGTAATGCACGTCATTGGTGTGCGTGTGTAGATGCGTGTGGGTGTCTGTATGTGTGATACAAACATTTAGTCATGAACTATGCTGAAGCTCTTCAAGTTTCTACTTTTCAAAATCCGACAGATATTTTATCTTCTTCTTGGCTTCAGGACACTTAATTTTGTTGGTATATTTATCTGAAATGAACCAATAACACGTTTAATTCCCGCAAACATTCGCCCCAGTTATTCCATTTGTTATTGTTGTTGTTGGTGGTGGTGGTGGTGGTAGTGGTGGTGGTGATGATTGTCGTCTTCGTCATCGACCGTGTGGCCCGTGGACAACGATCATCTCGGGCTCTCGAGACGACCATTCGCAGTCCGTGTTTCGCTGTAGGGACAGTGCTGAAGAGTCTCCACGATGGTGAAACAGCTGTCGGTAGGTCCGTCACACACAACTTATTCGACAACTATCATGAGTACACGCGCAAAAATACTTGACGGGATACTGTACAAATTCAAGACAATCTGAAATGCGACGGGGAAATATGTGGCCCATTTTAGAAGTCTTTTTTCTGAGAGAAAGTAAAAGTCTGGTGCGTTATAACAGAGGTTTCAAAGGGTATCCATTCCAGGAGTGGCTCGAACCAGTGTAGAGGTGAAAGGATGTGGATGAACTGTGTGCATCGGTTTCCCCTAATCGTATCATTAATCTGTATTTCTATCTTGTGGAAACAGCCTCATCAGTTAAATTATCATTATTCTAAGTTATTTGTTAATTAATGTATCGTAAATATCAGCGATCTTAATCACAACGACGAACTGAACCAAATGGAAGGGAGGATGATTGGCATGTAACAATTCGCATACCATGTCTTCATCGATTGTCCGGAAGTCGAAAATGAATTCCCGAATCCCAGACAGTGTGGAAGGACGACCCTCAAGGGTTTGTGCATAGTCTCGAGCTATCTGAGTCAAATTGGATTTTGTCAGAAGAGCTCCGGTGTCCAATGTGATGATATTGTGCATTGTGTCTGAAAACAAAATGAATAATGCAAGTAAAGCAGTGCTGGGCTCGGGTGTGCCGCGGTGGAAACCAAATATATATAACTCATCTTCATCTTTGGACAACCTTTGAATTGGACAAGGTGATTGCAGAAGTTCACATTCCTAGCACATTCCTCATTGCCTGTGTCATGAAGATGTTACTGTTAGAGTTCTACCACTGATCGGACCATCCATTGAATGCATCTTTATTGATCGATTGGCCGCCATTTACACACACAAACACACGGACAATAAACCGAACTCGTCCAGTCTAAGATCGATTTTTTCAAACCAATCAGAATTCAGTATTGAGCTGTCTAGGATGAGTACCTACCCCTTTTCCCATTATACTTCAGTCTCAGTCCGCAGTCCGAGTCAAATAAAAAAGTAACGGAATATACTCTGAGGTCAACGAATGTTGAAACATTTTATTTTCTACCAATGTTAGTGTTACAAA
>UZAN01039753.1:10202-43121 GCA_900618425.1 Echinostoma caproni | reverse complement strand
CAGTGTTGGTCTGCCTGCCTACCTTCCTACGTGTTGCCCGTTCCTGCTTGCTCACCGGTATCTGTGAACCGGCTACATATTTGCCGTTTACAACAAAAATATTGCCTAATTCACTGCGTGCTTATCCACCTACTTAACCTGGGACACAACAATTTGCAAACCTGTAGCACTGTCGAACAACAGTCATACATACAGATTCATTACTCAGAAAGCCACACCATCGTGGGTAATATTTCAGTCACTGGATTTACAATAAAGAAATATAACCAAATTCTTAATGCAGAATACACAGTTTTGGGATTAAACCATCGCATGTTGCAGGCACGAGGCATCGCATATGAATCTCATCGGGGTAACAAAACCAGTATGCCGTGCGAACCCGTCTCGTCATAGACGGATCAGACATCCGGTACCTTGTGTGAATCTTTGTACAACAAATTCCATCACAAGAACGAGCGGATGGAAAAACGAATCGAATAAAACACTGATGCGCACACAGATGGATCATCAAATACAAGTATGGAGAATGAAACAGAACCGGGGTATCGAGATATTTAAGGCATTTATTCGCACATTGCTCACACTGTCCTTGCCTAGGTTATCCGTTACAAAGTTTCTGTGTGTCTCAGAGGAAGTGGAAACGATAGCCCTGTGTACCGGGTAGCGTAATCATCAACACGGGATATTTTGTAAAGAGTTTGTAAACTACTCGATGGATAATAGAAGGAAAAAGTGGGACTGAAGTTGTAATTGATCGGGGTGGAGGAAAGTGAAATCGATTCAAACTGATATGCACAGCTGGTCAGTTGTCATTTGTAGGTTGTGCTTGAAGAATGTTTTAATGATTAAAACAATTCATTTTGTTTTGTTTTACACTCAGAAGGTCTTCAATACTAACTTTTAAAACCGTTGTGCTTTGTGACACTATGATCGATATATTGATTTTTGCTGTTCCAAAATATTCAACCTATTCTTCTGTGTTACATAGGACAAAGTTCGAAGTGGAAAAAGTGGTTGAGTCCACGGGATTTCATTTACAACATCACTAGGAGCATCTTAAAGTTCGAATGTCACTCTTCTGGTAGAAACGGGGTTCTAATGGAGATCGAATAAATTTTTCAATTAGTCTGCCGTGTCCCATTTAACAAATAAAGTTTCCAACTGCTTCAAACATCGACTACAGCTGAGGCCATTGTCGTGGGATAAGTGAAATCTGACCTACATGCAAAACACACTCCAATTGCCATGACTATAGGGATGATTTGGACATGCACAGGTGTGCTGTTGACATCATATTACATTCGCAATTGACTAACTCAGTGAATGAAAGACCTCAATGAAAAATTTCTCAGAGCCGCCCCCAACCCCGGGTTCTCATAGTCGAATTGAGAGAATTTGATTAGGACTTTGGAGTGGTTGTTTCGAATTTCTACAGACTTTTTGGTCGGAAAATAATTTCGTCTGAAACATGTTAATCTATGTTTCGCGTTGCGAATAAAGCAGGAGTTTGCTTCATTGTAGGCATCAATTTGTGGCGTATATACACTGAATTCATTTTCGCTGGTAGATTATGAAATTACTAATCAAGTCTCATGTAATATTAGACATGTAATATTAGAATGCTCCCTGGCCGTTAAAGATCGATTTCTTATCCAATATGGACTATGGAAAACTTGGTATCCACAGTCTCTATCTTATCGCTTCGGCATACCCGGCTGCACAGACAGATGGCGGCGGCGGCGGAGGGGGGGGGCTGCAAATGAACAAACAAAAAAGAACCGACATCTGACGAAACAGACTGCCCCGGAGACGGCTGATATTCGTGCGGTCCTGGATCGTTTTTCCATTAGCGCCAACCACGTTTTGGACAAAACATTATTTGTACCGATTGATATCGGTCGGTGAGACAAAGAGACGGAGAGTGAGCCTGGTTCAATCGATGCAGCTCGCTATCCGTGCATCGTTTTTCCTCGTGTGGATGAAAGTGATGTACAATGCGGGCGACTGAGACATTCACAGCGAGTGTGTGAAAGAGAGTAGGCCAGAAAAAGGATAGTGAATAGGATCAATATTTTCTGCCCATTCATATAAATCCGTCCAAGTCCGTCGGGAACGGGGAACATCGGTGAGGGTATGCGGAACTTCACGGAGTTGATAAATCCGTACATAAACAACTGAAAGTAAATAAGGCCATACTAGTAAAATATGATAAATGTTTTGTGTTTTTTGTTCACTGAGCCAAGCGAATAAAAGAACGACAGAGTAGAGAATGATTCTCAGTTCTTTCTCATCGCTGAAAGCAGGTGAGATATGAACAGCTCTGCCGTATTGAAAAGCCAGTTGAAATGTAATGATCGATAACTAACCGATGCGCAGAACAGATTCAAGTTATCGCTTGTCTTTCTGAGATCATGCAAGCTTGTTACGCCCCTGTTTGCGCTAAAAATAAAACACTTTTCACTGATCATAGTACAAGATTCTGAATGAAGAAAGGGGTAATGATATGATCGGGTCGTGTAAGGCGAGGCGATGCTTGAGCTTACATACTGAAACTGGCATGTAACTCATTGCTTTCCATGTGGGCCGGTATACACGCCACATACGGAGTGAGACAGTTCCTGTACAAATTACTTCTTGAAAGAACTAGTCCGAATTGTGTGTGAATAGTGCTGTGAGAACCACATCTATAGAAAGATCCACATGTTTTGGATGAGGAGAAGGGCCCTCAGGGCAAAAATTTCACAGGATGTCAAATGTGAGTCAAAAAGCTCTTAGTATTCCCCCTGGGGAACTAGCAACGGGTAGCATTTATGATTGAAATCCCAAAACACAAGATCATAGGGTACAGCAGGTCGTGCAGTTGGTTAAAAGAAACAAGCCTAATAACATAATTGAGATCAAGGGTCCGCAACACTGCTCAACAATGGTCGAGATTACTAATCGTTGACCACCAAACAACCACAGCTTGCGGAAACCGAGTGAACACTCATTTCAACTTATCCAAACGATGGTATTCATGAGAGATTCAATAGAGCAGTAATGTGCGAAGTAACTCCGATCATTGGAAGTGGACAGCGTTTTAGGGACAGCAACATCATCGGCACAGAAGAGTCCTCAGGCCGGATCACTGGTGTACGTAAGACAAAACGGAAATTGTAATAGAACAAGTCTGAGAGACCCAATTTGTGTACTATGGGGTTGGAAGCCTTAGAATGTGTTACGGGAAGCGTAACGTTTCCCTAATAATTCTGACAATTTGAATTTGAAATGGGATGGGAGCAGCAGCCATTGTGAGAACGTGTCGGAATTTTCTCGAGCATCCTGGATGCGTAGTCGATCTATCTCCGCATCGACGCCCATGTAACCCCGATTCCGGACAATGGACCAGACTGTGATCAACCCCATATATATACCGCAAGTTTTTCCCTTTTTCACTCGACGTTTGGCTGGTACTACAAACAAAGACGCACTGTTTGCAACTGTCTTTTAACCGGGATCGTTGTGATACGCACCGTCGGCCCCCAGGTTTAGTAATAGCTCTTGGTGAGACACAGCAGATTGCTATATAAACTCATTGCTCTTGCCACAAAACGTGATCGGTTAACCATGCTAGAAAATTATATATTCAATAGAAAGGTGCTACTTTTTCGAAGCAGATTTAGTCAGAAGCAAAGCGATTGTCGGAACCGCGACAAACGTATGATGAAGAGGGATAAGCGAGCATCCAGGGCACCCAGGGTAGTTCTGTTATAAGCTAACTGGAAGACGTCTTTATGTATAGTAATCCCAGCCGAGCACGTTTGAGAACTGCCTATAAGCGTGCTCTGGGCGCATGACAAACTGATGCGAGGGTTATGAGGCGTAAACATTTTGAACAAATGGTCGAACGGGAGCGTCCGGGGATGGGAATGACAATATATGCTCTCCAAATCACCGAGATTGCGCACATTCAGATTGACTCATTGAGCAGTGACGACATCATATACACTGGGAGATACGCCTAGTGTTCTGAGGTAACTAAATGCAATCCATCGGTACACGCGGCCGTGAGCTGCGTTCCAGAACCTCTCTCTTTGAAAGGAAAACAATGAGCTCTACCGAAGACAGTGCAGTATTCGTATATAAAGAAGTTACACGCATGAAATTTCATTCATTGTGCAATGTGGCTTCGTAACCAAACCATAATGACAACTTATGGTTTTCAGGATGATTTGAGTGAGTTGAAATGATTATGACTGTTCGAAGTTATTCCGAATGTATTGTGTGAAAGAGAATAAATCCAAATTGTCAATGACTATGTGAGCCGGCTAAGCTGTGGTGATTCAATCGGGCGAGATAACGCCAACGAAGGGGTTATGCGTTCCAGTTTCTGGAGGACAGACCACAGGCCAAAACTGTATCGACCAATCAGAGGCGAGGCCGTTCAAACAGAAGTTGCATGACTTGGAGAACAAGAACAGTGGTTGGCTGATGCCAGGTTAACCAATAATATTTCTCTGGGACTGAAATATATATCCAAAATGAGAATCGTGTTGCACGAGTTCGATGAATACCTGTATTTAATCCCATTGGCAACTTTCAGTAAAGGAACCGCTACTTTTGTAGCAGTCTTCTTGCATCTCGGTGACATGTCATTACTATCTCTATGCCGTGCTTCATGTGTGCTCGCGACGTGTGAGTCGTGTCTATACCGACTACCACATTGAAGCAGTGGTAACATGCACACCTATGCGCATAGTTCAGATGTTCACTTCTCGGACTGGTCAATGAATCCACATAAGTGATGAACTTGAGCCAAAGCGAAACTGGATTCTCGAGTTGCCCGTGTGTGATTGAGTGGAGATAAACTGATGATCCTGAGTGAAGATGAAAACTGAAAACCGATCGGTGCGATCTGCTTGAACAGAGTTCAGTAATAGATTGGGCATTTGAGCTACACGGTATTCCGACTGGTAGTGAAGCTATCCACTTTTTTCAATTCTCTGGTTTTTCTCTGCCGGTCCATTCGCGTGCCAAAATTGTCTAATGAATAGTTTACTACGCTGTGGGTAGATAATAAATCACTGTTTTGAACAGCGTTAATTATATCAGCAACGCCTCAATGACAACAAATGATATTTGGGGAAGTTAGCCCCAAGATGATCGGAAAGTCCGGAATATGCTATCCCATCTATAAATTTCGTTAGTTTTGTGAAGATGAACATTGGGAAAACTAACGGAATGACATGTATTCTCGCAGCTTAGATCATATCGGCCGGTGATACACGCTTCTGCCCGTAAAACATTCACGAAGAGTATCATCCAATACCACCCTCTATGATGGGAGCCGCGACTTAGTTGTTCTCTTCCTTCCTTCTCTTTTTCCGTGATACACGGAAGTATAGAGAATTTGGATGATCGACTGATATTGCAGTTATAACGAAGTTTACTGTGGTCCCCGTAGTTGAATGAATTCGATAGAAATATTGGAAGAATCGGTCAAAAATAGCCTGAAGATCAATGGTTTAAACTAGCGGGATAATACTGCTTACTAGATTCATCAGGGAATGGTTATGAATGAAATAGAAATGAGCCATCGTGAACTAAACCTTATGGAAAGTGGGCGGTGGTGGCCAAGTGATTAGGCCACCAAATTGTGACCTTTAAGTCCCGAGTTCGAACCGCTCCACCACCAGCCATCTTCCCAGGCAGCTTTGTATAGCTGCGGCCCCCTTCCTGAACGTTGATTGCACATTTATATAGACGATAAATTAAAAAGGAAGTAAAAAGACGTGTCGTTTCGTTTCGATTCTATCTAAATGTGGTGATTTTCATTTTGAGGTTGTCACTGCCTTTCAGGTTCAAGATACGGACCTTGCCTTCATCATTTACATCTGACGGCATATAGCACCGATACTGATCGGATTGAAATTACATATATCCTACTGGGGGCTGCATGCGGTTCGTCACGTGGGCAGTCGCGGGACATTTTAGAGCTGCAAATAAATAACACTATCAAGTCCTATTGAGATGAGTCAACATTTCGAGATGACTCCAGCCAAGCCCCCTGCGCGTTCCAGTTTATGGACATCGGGTCATGGACCTACAATATCGATCACTAAACAGCCATACAGTGCAAACGGAAGTCGAATGACTTGAAGAACAAGAATGGCAATCAATATTTTTGACCAATGATACGAAATTGATTTCTCTCAACAACGGAACCGCTACTTCTGTGACCTTTTTCCTGCGTCTCGGTGACGGGAGATTTCAGCGTACAATTGCCAATTCGATTCCGTGCTTCAATTCTTGATCCGTAATCCGTACCTACTTCAATTAATACATATATTCAATTTGGCACACACATACATCGAATTATAGCCCGAGGTGTTGGTGCTAACATGATCGAAGTTAGCAACAAGCCGACAAAGAAAGTTCGCGTTATGGAGTGAATAGATAAGAGAAACAGTCTGATTAGCTGTCTACTGGTGATTACGTTGGGAGAATGCTTGCATTCCGACTGAGAGTTCACTGGTCTTCGATCTTCAGTTGGGTCAATCGATTCTCACCGCTCCTGATGAGACCTTACGAAGTAGAAACAGCTGTACAGTGCTCCCATTTTTCCAGCTTACACTTAATTTACCCCGTATCCATGGCGTGATTTTCCTTGCAAACATAGTATACATAGTATATATTATCAATTAAGAATAGAAACTCGATCCTCACAAACTTCAGGCATGCTCACATGCTCATCTTTGTGAAATGAGTGAGTATTTGATTTGGAGTAGATCCAGAACTCGGGATATGTGGACGTAACCTCAGCCGGTTGAGCTCGCATTGTGAACAGGTATTGGTGACGTCCACGAAAGGATTAAACTCGCAAGAAATCCAGCGCACTTCTAATCATATCATCTTCCAATAAAATAATATTACCGGCTAGTTAATATTTGTGAACATAAATGAAAAAAGAATTGTGGGAAGCCCATCAATACTCCACGTGATTTCCACACGTCGGTACAATCGTTCAAAGTTTGTCGTTGATTTCTAGAAAACAGTACTAAAGAATATCAAATCTATATATTTGTACTCAACTAATGAGGTTTCGGTCTATTTTCTAGGACTTGGTCGAAGAATTTAATTTAAATTATCCATATTATATTGTTTCTATTTGGGGGGTCTTACTTATTTTATTTTCAGAACAATTGAAAGTAGAATCTTAAGAATTGATTCTATTTTATTTCTGATCAAGATTGATTAAACGCTTTGCTTTTTCTTTCTCTCTCTCTCCCGCCTAATCTGAAAAGCTCCGCTTCCAACCAATTCAACTTGAGATAATCACTGACCTCGGGGGAGAACCGGAATGAGGGAGCGTTGTGAATTTATTCCAGTCAGAACCCATATTGCCGTTCTCGTTAAGGTCTGCGCGTACCGCGAGCGGAATTAGCCATTTCGGCGATTCGGTCAAGCACGCGGGTGACTATCACATAATTTGCCCCCGTTGGGGATCACGCACACACACACGCACATTGCCTAGGGGCAGTGCGTATGTGTACAGGCTAACCCCCTTCCCCCCACACACACACTCCTACGTCCCCACCCCACCCGCTGGTGCACGATCCCCGTAAAGCTTGAAGAATCACCATCTCTCCAAGCAACCACACATTTACAGAGTGAACTCAAGACAAGAGCGTGATCATTATTCACGGAATCCTTCGTACATACGATAACCAGGTTAAATTCATTCTTCGTCCGAACAACGCCTCACTCTTCCCGCACCGCGTCGTCCCAGATTTAATGGACGCGATGTCGCCACGGGGCTTCCCGATCAGTCGGATTCACTTGGGTTGCGTTTGAGAGGATCTAGGCAGTCAGAATGTGATGAGGAACCGAAACTATAGAGGTTCGTTGTTCGAACAAATGTCATTTGGTAAGACTGTCTCCCTCTCTCTCTCTCTCGCCTTCTTCCAGCACCTCATTAACACTAGCCCCAGACACAAGCATACAACCAGTGCAACTCATTACAAACCATTCATCTTGATTCTCATTGCTATGCGTGAACCCTGCTTCCTCAGCCATGTGTCATTTCGATAAGCTTGACAAAGAATTTTTTAATTTATGGTACTGTTCAGAAGTGATTAGGAGATCTGACAGAGTTTGTGGCTGTTCATCCACTTTGAGGATTGCTAAACTTACTGGTAGTGCGGTTTTTTTTCCTATGCTTATCGAGACTCGAATCGTGAACATTCGGGTCTAAGGCATCGGGATTATTTTTATAATGGTTTCATCCTTATTTTTGATTGTAAAACTGTGTATCTCCATCGGGTTCTTCCCTACTCGAACCCGGATGGTGAGACTAATTGGCCACGCACGTGAGTGCGTTGTTAATCAGCTTTAGCGGCTCTTCAACGAGCGATTCCAGTGAATATATCTGCTGTCCATGCTTTCCTGTAAGGCTACATAAATTAATTGCGTGCATGATATGAGGGTACAATAAGAGTGAACGAATAGCTACCGTCGGGATCGACAGTTTTACACGATATAAACTGAAGTGAACTATACACTGACGGCAAGGGAACTCAACTTCATCGGAACGAATCGCGCACACGTCTGTCTATCCGACGAGAATTATATGTTCACAATTGCCTGAGTAGAACGAGATGCAATCAGACTACCTGTGAACTGTACTCAGTGAATCCTCTTGCACAGCCGTATACGTTTTTACCTCATTATCCTTCCAATAGAAATGTGCCTTTCCCGTTTCAAAACGCACACCAAGGAGAGGATTGAAAAACTGTGGTCTGTGTTCATGGTACTCAGTAAGCTATCCCTAGATGATTAAAAGGTTTACTTCGAAAGGGGACTGAATCAGTGTTACTGGCGTGGGGCACAAAAGAAGTGTTAACCTGTAAAGCGAAAAAGCGAGAATTTGACTACAAACCGTATCAACTGATTGATCAGATCGAAATTTTATTCGTACTTTTATCCGATCAAAACTGTGTCAGATGGCAAAGCATAAACCTCGTAGACCCATTCGCCTCCTGAATTTTTTGTGCATTTGTCTTGGAAAGTGGAGTATTTTCTGTTGACCTTTCGCTGCTCGTGAAAAACAAATCACAGTTGTCAGTCTTTGCGAGATGGCCTCAAGCGACGGCAACAAAGTGCATTTGGTCTGGCTGAACGCGTCTGGACTGAGTTTAGGGAAAACAGGCGAATAATTCAAGCGTCAATAATGGGATTGAGACAAACGATCGATTCCCCTCGCCCCATGCCCAAACGATTCAGGAAGCGAATGGTTTTTTTAATGCGGATCATGCTTTGTCATTTGGCGTAGTTTCACCAGGTAAAAGTGTAAATGATCTACACAAGTGAACTTTTTACTCAGCGTTCTCAGGGGCATCAAATGCTAAACGCTCCATCCCAGAAAAGCATCGCAAATATCCAAGAAGTTACAACATAGCACCAACTATTCGTATTGTAAATCTACTGAATGAGCGATTGAAACCGCGGCTCAAACAGGGGGCAATCTTTATCTTGGAATAGATGAACACTCGAAATTAGAGACATCCAATTATGTAGAATGTAGTATACCAATCGCAATTAAAGCTGTCCGAATATCACTTGAAGATGTCCGGCTATCATTTCAAGTTGTCTCATTGACCTCATCGGAGTTGCCAGGTTCATGCACTTTTAAAACCACCATGTAGCATAAACTTATCAACCTCCGGTTGAAGCGCTGGGGTGACGATTGTGAGACGTGCTTTGTTCACTCACACCTCAATCTGTATGACATATTTTGATCGTCTACCTTGCTGTTAAGCGTACGCTTCTCTCCCTCTCAGTTCGTCCCCTTCCCCCTGAAAAGTCATATCGAGCCACGCTACGCCGGTACGATAGATCATGTGCGATCAACACTTGAGTCATTACTTACATCTGTCGCATGGTACTGTAATAGATTTAATAAGCTACACCCCAAGCGGCTGCACTGGGACACTAATCGATCATACTTGATCGATCTAGGCATCACTGTCGACTCGGTTCACATCCAGTGTGTTGGCTACCACAGAAGCGCTTTTGAGTGCTGAACAATCGAAATGACCATTTAGGCCATATATTTGAAACTGAATGAGATATCTCTGTCAAATCAACTGAAATTGAAATAAGGTGACAAGTGCTGTCTGAATATATCATAAATCTTATTATAGTTACAGAATTTTAATAGAAATTTGAAGTTCAAAAATTGAAATGTTTTCAAAAATGCACTCACCTGAGTATGGACTCTGAATTTAATAATCTTTATCGCTGAAATCATAAAGTTCTATTAAAACACTTTCACCAGATACAGTAAGTCGACAGAACAGATTGAGGCTAAGGTAGGATATTCATAACTGGCTAATGCAAACTGGCCCAATAAAGCAAACCCAATAGTCGAGTCAAGTCAAATTAAGCTTTATGCACCAAATGGAGTGCATTTGAACACTTTCGACAAGTTACAGCAATAAACATTGAAAATATCAAATGTTTACTAAAGGAAAACAAATGGATGCGGTACAAAGCTAAGGTGACAAGCGATTTCCAAGCCAATGACGAAAGATGTTCGATTTCCTACGATACGAGCAAAAAGAGATGATATAATTTCGGTATGTGGTGGTACGTACACGAGGCATTCTAAATTGGGGACGCGTACTCGGGTGAGACAGGAATCGATTGAGATGGACAGTGATGGAAAGATTTGTGATGACGGGCACACGGCCTGGTGTCTGTGAACAATCGATCGAAACCGGGACCTCACCGGTAGAAGGTAAGCACACTACCCCAGTCGATTACTGGATAGATGATCACTTTACCTTCGCACGTGAATGCACAACCAGTCTCTGTGAATGTGTTGCAGACACTGCACCTGGTTCCTCTCAGCACTATAGTCTTCAAGGTTAACGTCCAGTTGGAAACATTCCAACTAGATTACTTGTTCCATAAGATTAGCGGAGGATTTGAAATGATCCTTTTGTTCACTTATGTTAATTAATTAGTTTGTAATTTCACTTGACTGAAAACTCTGAAAAAGAACAGCTCCTATTTTCGGCCACCTTCCACCCAAAATCTCGAGACGCCAAAATTTGGCACCGGCATGAACAGTGGTTTGCAGAACACTCCTCGTTTCTCTGACAACTCATCTGAATGATTATTGTTCCTTTGGTTACCCAACAAAAAAATGTTAAGCACTATGGATGCAGCATTCGAAAACCAGTTTCAAAATGGCTCCTTTAGGACGAAAGTTTACCCGAATTTCGATTCGGGATCCCTTTCCTGGGTTCCGTGTTAAACCATACACTCGCCATACGTGAAGCACTCGCATTTAGACACGTGGATTAATTTGTCATGTTGTACTGTGCTGGGTTTGAATTAATCTGTAATGGGAGTTTGTGGTTTGTAAGTATACACCGGAACATTGCGTAAACTTGCAAAGTACTCTCAAAAAAATATACGCATTGGACGTGTAAGCATGCAGCAGTACTCTGAGCTAAGAGTTGAAGCACCATTAGGGTTCGATAGTGAGTAAGCCAGCACACTGTACGACTGCTCCAGGTTTTGTTACTTAATATCAGCGGTGAAAATCAACTGGCCGCACTGAAGGTCAAACTCCGGATCTATCAAACAATCGCGTTGACCACGGGACACTTGATCATACTGATTTGCTCGGCACCAGTGAGCGAAGGCGGATAGGGGGGGGGAGAGAGAAGTTTTGTTAAAACTGTCTGCTTGGGCCATGGTTGGAGGGTAACATCTGATCAACAATGAACAATGTTCAACGCCACACACACACACACACACAAACACATTTTATGCTCATGGTCTGCTTTGTTTTGCGAAGTATGGATTACGAGTTGAGGTTTGGTGATTGCAGACCGCGAGGGTTATCAAACGAGACTGTGTAAATAAATAGGGGGTCAGAGTTGCTGACACGCTGAACCGATGGTAAATGACAATTCGCCTCTTTTTTCGATCCCGCTGAATGCGGCTTAATTAGCTCGTAAGGTATCAGGAAAACGTTGTTTGAGAATGCGAACTGAGGGTATCTGCGAACTGTATCTAACCACATACCCGTTCCGGTAAAACTGACTGATTTTTTTATTACACACCATTATATGAACAGCAGACAGGGTGCAACTCTATAGTCACGAAGACCTGTTGTTCAGCGATGGTAACCGGCACCCTAAGCCCCGGGACTTGGAGTAGC
This sequence comes from Echinostoma caproni, assembly GCA_900618425.1. Lineage (NCBI taxonomy): Eukaryota > Metazoa > Platyhelminthes > Trematoda > Plagiorchiida > Echinostomatidae > Echinostoma > Echinostoma caproni. Next base: position 30,907 of record UZAN01039753.1, on the reverse strand, counting down.
GAACCACATAAGACCCTGCTAAGTCAGGCGTGGTACAGAACCGGGCGACAGCAAAGCTGCCTACCACGAAAGTTGGGTGGGGGGCTCGAACCTCGGACCACAGGGTCCAAAGCACGCCGGTGACAGCGACTAAACCACTGCACCATAGTTACTTCCGAACACGGCGATTAGACAGTTGTCCTAACCAAAATCCCTATTGTAGCCCATATGCAATGGACAACCGGGAACCAATTACGATTGTGTAATCTCAAAACAGAGACCATACATAGATTTTTTTTGTTGAGTAGCTGTATTTAGTGATCATTCATAAACGTCCCATTCTTCGAGTGTCCTGAATGAACCTTTTCATCTTACACGATATGCATTCACCCACACACACGTCGTGATAGTTTTAGAGGCATGTTAGAAATGAACAGAGTTTGCACATTTTTCAATAACTAATATCCTTAATTGTGGGGAACTGAAAGAATGGCAATAACTTTATTATTGGTTAACTATTATTCACTTATTAATGCACTATTGGTAAAAACTCGGATCATCTCGTTTTTACATGAATCGAAATGAACCAGACCAAAGTGTATTCGAGTGTTCAAGGAGAAGCTCAAAAAAGAACAATGAGTAAAACAAATCTGAACCACGGTCGATCCTTTCTTCGAGTCCGGTACGGATTGAGCCCGATCAGAGCGGTCCCCGGAATCGAGTGGATAATCTTGCCCCAAGCAGATATTTGACACAACGCGATCTAACGAACGCTGAATCTATTTTCACTACATGTACGCGGATCAGCTATCGTTGATGGAACCCAGCATTCCGTGAGCAGATCCCTACAGTGCATTCACCACCCGTCACCCGAGTTTCTTAGCTCGTCCGTCAAATTCGTGCATATTCAATCGCTCTCTCTCTCTCTCCTTCTCATCCCCTCTCCTGACCCATGTCCTACGCCATGAAGTGGCATGATCCTGCTCCTCGTGATTGTTGTTGTGCAATTACGGTACTGGCTCGCTCATTGTTACTTTACTTCATTATTTAACTTAAGCATGGACTAAAATAATCCATATACACAAATGCGCTCCGATACTCTTTCACAATTGTCACTGTTACGCTTGACGTAATGGTGAGCTCTCCGTTCTCAGTTGATATAGTTAATTTCGTTGACAGTTAGTGTGGGCTGTGATGTGGATAGACATAGTAACAATTTACTCTTCTCGTACCACATTTTGATACCGAGACGATTAGATTTCCAGAACAGTCGGATATTTTCTCCCGAGTTACGAATCGACCTCGATCTGGGTGGCTTAGATTACCATACAGGAGTTGAAATAGTTTTCCCACTCAAATTCAGTCCGCATGACAGTGGAGTTCATGCCAAGCTTTAGCTTTGCACATTCGGTATAGGACTCGTGAGACTAGTTTGGATTTTGTTTTCCGAGCATGCGTGAAAAACTGGGCCACCGGTCAAGCGATTTACAGATATTCAGACGGAGTTTGTGACGAGCTTGTGTTTTTGACCGTACGCGGTCCGTGATTCAATTGTTCAGTGGTCGAAAATTCAGATGCGTCGCAAAGCTACTGTTTTGTTGCGGAAATTTATCTTGCACTTCGGTTTTCCTTTGTTGTCCATAGTCTGTGGTAATCACTTCACAGTCTGTGCATCACATCACTCACGGCAACACTCGACATTCACACACCTCGCACGGCATAGATGATGAACTGAGTTGTGTGACTCAACCCAGAGTTGATGGGGCCAGAAGCCAACAAGCTTAGAATGCCACTTAAAAGTGCCCATCACGTAGGTTTCATCGGTTTCACTGTGCGGACAAACATTGATTTCATCCAGACGACCGGGAATAATAATATTTTTGTGATTTTAGCTGACTTAGTTTCTATGACGGCCGTGCACAGGACACGTGGAAACATACTATTGGTGGCCTAACGTTTACCTAATGAGGCGGGACATTGTTATCCGCTACTAGTAAGTGATTTAGTCAACTGTAACCGTAGTCCAATCATCCGACTCACCCCCTCAAAGTACACACACACACACACACACCTCTGACACATATGTGAACGTATAAACATGTAAAGTTTGTACTAGCTGTGTTGGTATAGCTCCCTCTCCGTCCGTCTCTCCCACTTCTTACGTCATCGGTTCTACCGATATGTAAAGCCACATGTGGTGTGAGCATGTTCTCCAGGTGAGTGAAACCAGAACAAGGAGGAATGTGAGTTCGATGCTGTGGTGTGTGTGTGTAGGTAGATAGGCAGGTCCAAATCAGCGCAGGAAAATGAGTGTGTGTGTGTGTGTGTGTGTGTGTGTGTGCACGACAGTGTTCGCGCCAGAGATTGCATGAGAGTGACTTCAAACCACGGATTCTGTGACAGAGTGAGACGGAGAGAGAAGCTAAAGCTCGGGATGCACTGAGAGGAGAACAAACGTGACATCGATCCAAAAGCCAGGCTACCAATTGTTCGATCAGGAAATCACCGATGCTTGTCTCCTGCCCTCCACCCTCTTGTACATATACAAACAGATAGATAGGCAGACATAAACCGATGAACATGAGCATCGACAGATAGACAGACGGATGGATGGACACACCAGTAGTAAAAGTGCTGGGATTTTGGTTTCACTGATTACACTGCTTAACACGACCCTCTCTCGGCGCATGTTCGGTGTACACAATGAACACACCAGCTGAAACAGTGGACCCGGGCACTCATCTATCTATGAAACATGATGATTAGGAAATACTTAGCCAGAGCTAGAGAGATAGAGAGATTTCAAACAAAACAACAGAGTGGCGAATAAGCTCGTTTTCAGGGATTCATATTCATGCCAATACATCTCAGTATGTATCAATGCTTGGGAATAAAATTGTCTTCGGCAAATAGATAGAGATGTTTTATGGTAGTAGCTTGCGATCACGTTCGGCGTTGACTCGACTGGATAATTTAAATTATGAATTATTCCCTTTACCCTACGCAATCTGTGTGTGTTCGTATCTAATATATCTGAGTGGTGGATCGTAAATTTCGTTGATCACGTAAGCACTCGCCTTTGTTTGTGTGCGTGTGCCTGTGTGTGTGTGTGTGTAATCGTGTGTGCGTCCGTGTGTGAAAGTGACAGTAGGCTAGGGAACAAGTTAAATTGAGTGGAAGGAACTTCGCCGCACTCGTGTCTGTGTGTGTGTGTGGCTATATGACACTCATCCCCTGAGCGGGCACTCACAATCAGCTGATCATATGCGAGTAGTATGGATATTATAAATTGCGGTTCCCATGTCTCCAGGGTCGACAGAGAGAGAGAGTTGCAATTTGTCCACTTCGTTCTTGTCGGTGACCCCACATCTCGAAGTGGAGGGAGTGAGAGGGAGTGAGAGGGTTACACGCTTATCCCCCATTACCTCTCCCCGTTGACGGTGCTTATTCCGGATTGAGTTTACACAAGCCACACACTTGCAATGGGAGCGCATGGAAGGTAGCCTCCGGTTAAACAAACTCCAATCATAATGACAATACCTTTTGGTTATTTATGGCGATGAACGGATTATGTCAGAGTATTGAATGATTCTTTAGTTCACATGTGATTTCCCGTTTTTGGAGCAACAAAGTGCTAAATCATGGCCAACCGGACCAGAGGAAATAACAAGTGGATTCAAATAAATAAAACCATTCGAGATTAGGTTGATCGATAACCACCACCCAACCACGTGATCTCCCGTTCACCATACACTCCAAGATATTTGTTCAACAGGTTGAAAGAGCACAACCGATGTCCGAAAAATCGTGATGTGCAATATGTTCCAAGATTCTTCTCCTATGGTTAATCCTAAGGAACCTTTTCACCCAAGCAAGATTCACTATTACTGTCTCTCATGTTGGTTTGAATGTGCTTTCTATCGATTGCATTGATCGACTGCCTCCATTGAAAAACAATAACCTCAAGAGTCCGGATGATGTGATGATGAACTGCTGAAGTTCGTGATATTTGTCTGTTATACGAGAACAACGTAGGATTTGATCCAACTATATAATAGATTCCATTTCGAATAGAGTAAATGAAGCGTGAATTGAACAGCTTCGTGTGCCCTGTACACGACCAAATCCACTACATAATTGAATCGAATTCTTCTCCACTTTCGTGTAACAACCAGTGAGGTTTGGAATTTCTCCAATCGAATCATAATCCTAGAGGCTACTGCAGATGGGAGTTGTGTGCGTGTTTGTGTGTGTTTGTATGATACTCACAACAAGCTGGAAAAGATGAATGGGAAAACGTTTTGCTCAGCTACCCGACAGTCGAGTAATCAGTATGCTTGCATTCTAACTGTGAGGTGCCGGGTTCAATCCCCAGTTGAATTGATGCACTCAAGCATTGTTGATCAGATCCAATCAGATGTTAACAGCTGTCCAGTTCTGCTTAGATTTTCATTTCACGCTTCATTTGCTTTCTAGACAATGAAATCCACCAGATAACTTTCGTCTTGTCATGTGATCATCGACAAGTGACTAATTGATGGATGATATCGTAAAACCGCAATTCGGTCTGTGCATGGCGTTTGTACTTAGATGCGTCTCAATCTTGAGGAGTTTGTTTTGTCAGGAAAGAAGAATTTACCGACTCAAAATGACCGATTCAGGAGAGCTCAACCAACAAAAAACTAAAAAGTTGACAATTTGCACTGAGGTGTTATCGTTTGTAGAAGATAAATAATATTAAAAAAGCAAACTATGGATCACTGAATTGCCAGTCTGTTCACAAAGAGTTTGAAGCAACTTGATCCGAGAATGCCCGGTGATCTACGCAAAATTATCAGTCCAAAAGCGATGTGTGGCATATGCTCAATATTGGAAAACCGACAACGTTTGTATATAAAGGGCTCCCTGATTTTATATGATAGAATGTGTGAGATCCACATCTCTCAGGATCAATTCACGCAGACCGTGGCGATTACGCACGAACTAGACAAAGACCATATGCAATTACGTAATCTGTAAGCATGCGCTCAGTGTGTCGATCGTCAGCAGGTCAAGGATGTTGTTTTTCGATTCGCAACCTGAAGGTTCGCGGTTCGTGTACCAAGAGTGGACATGAAAATTGTGAGCACAGTTGATGAGTCACCATAGGGAGAAAGCAGCTGTCCAGTGCGCTGTGTCGGCCATTTAACACATTTAAAAAAAGATTTTGACCATATGATTTTTTCGGTATTTCGGGACACAGTCCGGGCACAAAAATATCATTTGATTCCATATAGTGGTAAAATTCGGAATATGATTAGATAAAAATAGTCAGTTAACGATGTGCCGGCTGCGAAGTCATATTGCTTATGAGAGTTTTTGCTGGTGAGGTGAACAATCGGATAGGTATGAGCAAAACTGTCGCGGCTCTTCAACACCGATCGGGGTTTGAACGAAACAATACTGCTACTGCTACTACTACTACTACTACTACTACTACTACTACTACTACTACTACTACTACTACTACTATTATGAGTGCATTACAGATGTGTTTCCTGTAGGCTTGATCCGAAACAAACAAAAATCACACAGATTAGTGAAATGGTTTCGTCTTATTGAATTTTTATGGCAAGAACAGCAGTTTAATTTTCCATTTTTTTCTTATGTATGAGTCTGTGTGTTTGTGAGTGAGAAGTTTGAATACCTGACGGGAGCAAACATTTACCTACAAGTATATCAAAGTAAAGTATAAGGTAGCACCAAGAAGAAAAATACAGAGTCCAGGTCTTTGTGGGCTCCCCTCCCACAACCTTCGCAAAGGACTAAAGGAAATGATGTGCCCTGCGTCCACCGGCATAGGTATGACAAATGAAGAACAGCAGAGGGAAGAATGTTGTGCGCGTTTCAACGAGCACTGTACCGTTACTATTGTCTTCACTATCCAGTTTATTTATAATAACGTAATAACATTGGCCTTATTGCTTTCTTCATCATCGGTGTTGGTATTATCATCAACAAAATTGAAGGTGTTTCGCAGAGACCCGTTTGTATTTGTTGAGCAAGCCGAAAACAGTAGCTGCCTTTGATTGTATGAGCTACAGTGCACAGAATTCCGATAACACGATGCTTTTCATCAAAATTTTACACCAAGATTTTGTCCGTATATACTCATATAAAGTGGTGAATAGATAACTAAAGGTGGGTGAGAGTGAGTGGATCATCGACATTAATTTGACACGGGTGAAGAGAATGATACATTTGTTCCCTGCAACACAACGGTAAGATAACCGAGAACAGTTGAGCGGTTCGGTTCAGGCATATCATGCCCTCATGGCAGCGCAGTCTAAGGGGATAATACTTCCAACTTCCTTGTTCTGTCAATATTCGAAATGAAGGAGTGTCTTGTCGATATAAGTAAACGCGTGTATTAAGATGGTACTCCGCAGGGTTCACTTCGGAGATTTACTCCGTTGGGATTTAATCACAACCTGGTAAGTTGATAATATCAAAAACATTTAACCAGAAATATCGACAGACAAGAGACACTGAAAGATTAAACAGACCAAATCCGAAATGTATATTCAAACTCATTTGTTCTGGGATAAATTAAAGGCAGCCGAAACCAGACTAGGTGTTGATATGGGCCGGATCTAAGAGATGTTTCCTATCAAGCGTCGGACGAAACACATCCATCCGTCTAGGCAACGCGTTTAAACTCAAAACTCATACAAATTGTAGGTTAACAGACGTTTTCGGTAAATGAATTCCAAAAACTGTGTCAAAGGCTGAACGATCTTAATCTTATCTTTTTTTATTCTACCTATTTTATTTAGCTTCCTTTTATTGACCATATACAATGATGCTTTTTCAGGTGTGGGGGAGTGACCAACTCGGGGGCTGTTATACAACATAGAAAATGAGTAAAGTTTGGCTGTGGCCGTTTTGGAATTCAAGCGAACATGCTCCAGGGTGATAAGTTGATGGCCTCAGTTACTTGATCGTGAAACGCCTAACGCTTCTGAGAAATTCTAACCAGGTGATCATATACTATGTATCACATGTGAACGACTGAAGGAAATTTCACTGGAATCGCTCTGCTTGTTTCGCGATTGTAAGCACTCATCTAGTGCAGGGATACGGCCCATAGTGGTCAAATCATTCGCATACCGGTGACCTGAATCTGTCACTTGGTCCGCCAATTTCTAATTATATATATGAGGAATTCTTCGGAAAGCTCTTTTGGCAGAATCCGTATGTCAATCATTGATATATATGCATATATCTGAAGCGAAATATTGAAAAGAATCTTAAACTATCAAGTTTGTATTAACCCATTCGATTGTTCAGATTCGCCAGGCACTCTTGATGATCTAAACAATCGAATGAGCTAATCCAAGCCTGATACTCTCAGACTGATTAAGCCATTCGCTCAAGGTGATGACCGTTGACCTTTTAGCTCAGGGTAAAGGGTTTGAATTTCCAACCCGAAGGTTCGCTATTCGAGTCCTGACAGGGACACAAAAAGTATGCACTGCTGAGGAGTCCCAAACAGGACGAAATAGCTGTCCATTGTTCTCTGTTGGTTATCACAAACATTTCAACTGGAAGGAATTGTTCATACTGCTCATCAGTCAGAGTGGCTTACGATGAAACTATTCAAACACGTACTGCCACCCCCGTTGCTTCAATTCAAAACTCCCAAACTTGTCCTCCAGCATTGCTCTGAGGAAACGAGCAGGCGATTGAGCGTGAACAAAGGTTTCTTTATTTCCCTGTGTTTTTCTTTTTTGCTCTCCGTCAATTAAACTGGACTAAAACATAAAGGGTGTGAAGTGAATACATACACAGACGGTAGAATTGATAATGCGCCACGATACGATTTGCTCCTGTATGAGGAGAAACGTTTGAAACCTCAAAAATCTAATGAAACACAGAGAATGGGGAAATCAAACCAAGACAGGAATTATGTATGTCAATTCGGTCCGTTGGGGATTAGCTGTATGCATGTGCACTCATACGGATTCCGGACGAGTAGGGTTGAACAAAGAGGGTGATAGGGCTTCTCACCTCTGTTGTGATACTTCATGCACACACACACACACACACACACACACACACACACTATAGGCCGTGCGACAAAGTGAAGAAAACGCAGCGTTTTAACCGTCTGTCTATCAGATTCCATTTCTCGATTTTGTGGAATAGCATCAGAGTGGCAATTTCATTCACGGAGTCAATTGCCGGATCGGTAACACCTCAAGAAGATGAATTGCACTATCGTAATCTGGTTGACGTTGAATATTCGCGTGCATCATTCGTCATGGATCATGATTCAAGTCAGATTGACCGGGGCAGATTTTATCCAACCACAAGTGTATCATCAAGCGTACAGACATACATCGATGGTTGTGGTAAACAATTTCAGTCACGGAATAAAGCGGGCTAGCAGTAATATGAAGCGCCAGTAGGAACTGAACGAAAACTGAACTGTCGCAATGTACTTCGTGAATCAGTAGATCTCGAGGTGATCGACACGCACGAGGAGGAGGCATGCACACATATTTCAATGTGTGGCTTCTATGGGCAACATCTTAAAGGTATGACTGATCTTAGTTTGACTGCAGGAAATGTCGAAAATACCATTTTATTTATTCGTTTATTTATTTCGTCATTGGACTAAACACGGCGTCCATAAATCTATGCTCTTCCACATGATGAAATCAAGAAACATGTGGAAACTTGGGTGGGTTAGGAGGTTTGAACACGTGAGTAGCACGATGGTGCCACGGTGACCAGTAACACTTGGAAACCGTTGTTCTGATCAAGTGTTCCAGTGTGTACATTATTATTTAACAGAACTCTGATGAACAACTTCATTCAATCGATCAAAGTGGACCCAATTTCAAACAATATAGTCGTGATTGTCATTTAGTTACTTTCTCCATTCTCGTATGGTAAGGATTGTGTGTGAAGGAGAGAGGTCTGGCCAACATTAACCAAAGCAAAATGTGTCTTGGGTGAACTGCAAAAAAATGAAGTAACCTCGTTTTCTCGACATTCCATGTCTTGATTTTGTGCTTCCCCAGTGAGAAAACACATTTTACAGTTTGACTCGCACTGATGTCGTTGAAAACAGCTAATATGAAGAGCGGATGGGCATCACTGGTTTCGAGATAACTTAAACACGCACAAAACACACTCAAGTGAATATGCGTCAACTTCATTCTCGTATGATCTGTGCGATGACAGCATTAAGGGATTGTCTATTGACCCCTCATACTTCTCAAACGATAAAGATATATAACAGACAAAACGAAGTTCACTCTGTGTGTGGTCTCATGTAAGAATTTTGGAATGATTTGGTGTGATTAGGAATAAGGGAGGGGGCGGTTTTGAAAACTGAACCAGTGGTGTGTGCGAACCTCTAAAAGCATACCCGTTCGAGTCGAATAAAGCTTCACGGAACGCATACAAAGTAGAACTAGCATTGAAGGATGACAAAATACTGAAAAGTGGCCACCATGGCTCGGAAGAACTGTTGGCAGTTCTGTTCTCAGCCTAATTGAGAACGTTCAGGCATTGTTGTAAATAAAGGTAAGTTGATATCGCGAGACATATGGTTCCCTACCTGAACAGAATGGTGCTCTGAAAGTAGGAAGGGAACATTCTAACATTGTAATTCTCAAAGTGCTGGTAAGCACAATGCACACAGTTAAGGCCTTTGCCTAGAGACAGACTATTTTTGACTGAGGTGATTCTATTGTATTGTCCCATGGTCTCGATGCAACATTTGTTGTCTTCATTCGTGAACAATGTCTATAGGTATATGTTCCTGCCATAACTTTAGTTATGAATGTATACAGAATGGCCTTTTGATGTTCCCACTGTACAAACTGGATCAAAAATGGAATATCTTCTGTTGAAATCATGAAAAGTTCAGTAACCCTGGTGGGATTCGAACCCACACATGTACGTCGCTTTCACTTTTGCACTGCGCCATATGCCTTTGTAAGTTGGATGGATAATTAGAATGTTAAAAGATCAATGCTATCGGTTTGGCGTTGTGGCTCAGCTGGTAAAGCGTGGGCTGCACAAAAACGTAGGTGGCGTCCATGCGTGGTTTATAATCCCATCGAGGCTACTGAACTTTGCATAAATCCAACATAAAACTCCAATCTGCTAAACAACCATGTGAACAAACTGAATGTCTCCTAAAATTTTGGTTTTTATTGTATCCATAGCAATACACTGACAGCAAATGTTATTCCGAAGAGCTTTTATGCACGCTCATGATGAAGTGATATTAGTGATTTTTTGATCTTCTTCTTGAAGCACTTTTCCCTATTCAATACAATCGGATTTTCGATCAATTAATTGTAGAATAATTGACTGATTGAAAGGTTTGATAAACTCGAACTGTGGTCTTTATCATCATCAAGTGTTCTTATCTACACAGGAAGATGTATATGGGCAGAGTCCATGTGAATCACCTAATTTATATTCTCTCATTCAGCTGTAAATGCACATTTATACGTTCATGTCGAAAACAAAGAACATCGAAGTTGAAAGGAGTCATTTGAACAAGGTGGTGTGAGGCATGATTTTCGCTCCCTCATCCTCCACCATATTCACCGCGTTGTTTAAATCAGTTCACTTTCATATCAAATTTTGTGATCTAACTTGAGGTTACCCCGTAACCAAAAAGAAACCACATAGCTCACTTGTCCACCACCTTGTACAAATGACTCACTTCAACTCTGATATTGTTTTGTTGTTTTACATGATCGTTTAAATGCGTATTTACAGATGAATCAGTGTACGCGAAATTAATGGCCAATACAAATTGTGATTTGAAACAAAAAAACATGTATAACACATGGGGTTGTTCGTTTATAGTGGACGAACGTGTACAAGGATGCAAAGATTAGAAGTAGAAGTTCAACTCCACGGTGCGTGGGTTGGTTGTACCGAAAACGTTGATGCGCATAATGTCGGATGATGTAATCGAATATCATCCGACATTATGCGCACTAAAGTAAATCAGATCGTAGGAGTATGAAACGGCCCATTTAAAATTCTCAGTCTCATTGCTTCAGACAACCAGCAGTTTTAAATTACCGATCATTAGCGTAGATTTCTTCAGAGGTGGAACCAAGTATTGGTGTACTATTGAGTAATCGTATCAGCCACGCCAACCATTCTGTTCCTAGAACATCTCACTGCTATCTAGTTTGCAGTCATGCGCGAGTACGCATCGGTGGGAAAGTGTGTGTGTGTGTGCATGCATCTGTGCATCAGAGAAGGGGTTCAAGCTGTGCAAAACTCTACGCTAACGATCTGTATTTTCTAAGTACTGAGACTGACTCTTTGGTGTACGGGAGGCACCTGAATGTCCACTACGCATACATCGTTCTCACTCCTCCTATAATCCGGGAATCTGCTCTATATATTTGTCTGAACAAACTGAACTGATTATCTCTGAAGACGACGAACAAACATGGATCGGCAATGCACTGATATGAGCTCGTTGGCACAGTGATAATGCACATGCCTCGTATGAAATGGATCCGAAGTTATATTCCCGGACGGGACGGTGAATGTGCACTTCTGATCAGATCCAATAAGAGCGAAACTCAAGTCTAGTGCTTCCTAGTGTATGGTTGACTAGAAAAGCTGAGAAATGTGCGTGAAGGTGAAGTCCGAAGGATGGTCAGTTCTAATCAATCGATCGATCAATATCAATTATCCCACAACACTACTCAGAAGTAACTGTGAGTTAAATGTGAACATATATTTGCATGAGGAGAAATCAGACAAAAACGGGCTAGTGCTAATCGATTCCAAGCACATCCTGGTTCAGTTCATTGCAAATGTCAGTGTATAAGCACCCAGGAGTTGGGGTCTGAAAGTGGAGCAAAGCTCATGAGGTTGCAGAACGCATAACCACGTGATCGAGGGCTGCTCAGTAAAATCAGTATGTTTGTGCTTGACGTAACATCTTGAGAGCACACACTTTGGAGTTGCGGAAATAGCTCATCGTGCTCCAAGAGGTGAATATCAGTAATTCTGAATGTTACAGGTTTTCGATTCCCCCACCCCCGATGACGCAACGTCGCGTTAACCAGGGAAAGCGTGTGACGGTTCATCTACAGAGCCAATGAGGCTCGGGTGCTCAGGCTAACTGAAAAATAACGATCCATCATGGTAAGCCGTATTCCGTTGCATCAAAATAATTGTGTCTCATGCAGTTCTCTCCTACCTTAGCAATCTTCCCCGACATCTATGACCGATGTTCCCATGTATCTGATCTGTTCATGTTTGTAAATGGTATGAATTATAAGAGAAACACTAGCCGAGATTCAGCGATGCTATACCATATATGAATCATAGAAATTGAGAACCCCACTGCATAGAGCAACTCATGCAAAATTTCATCTAACCACTGTGAACTCTGTTCAAAACTCCCCAGATTCAACCGGGACTACCAGTTTCAGCGAACGTTACTCAGTTGACCATCATGCGTGTTCGATACACACATGGATCATATCTGGGATGGTGACCGGATTGTTATGTGCACTCTGAGTGTACGACGAGACTGGTACACATTCCATGGATGACCCAATGCCATCACAAATGGGTTATTCGTTGGTGTCACTGGAGTGGAACGGAACAGGATGATCTAGTGTGCAGCGATGATAGAAGATGTCAGACACGAATAATATAGATCGAGGGCACAGAAGTATACAGAAATAACATTGGTCTATATGCCTTTGAAGTTCGAGGGAGTTCCGTTGCATTGTGGGAAGATATTTATTCTCATTGGACAAGTGATAGACCCGTGACTTTTTCGACGTAATTTATGATACTGAAGCTATTGCTAGAATGAAGATAAATTTGTACATTTTAGGAAGATAAAGCTGAAATTTATGTTTACTTTATTCGGTTTCACGATGGTCACTTTCTAAGGGCATGTACTCACCCTAATGCATCCTAGAGCATGGTTGTCAAGTTCTCGTCCTAATGTAGCAATTGAACCGGAACGGCATATTCTTGCTTTGGGGATGATGAAATTACTAAGGGATTCCCCTACAGGCATAGAAATATCCTCCACTGGAGCATTGAAATAGAAAGATGACCACTAACACACACGATCGTGAGTACCGAATTTGAGTGAAGCAGAGCTAAAGCGCGTTTCCAGAGGGTTAGATGGAGTTATGTGTGAGTTGTTTTGGTTTTCTTCACCACCTGTGTATGTCCCATGGTTTATAGGTTGCTTCAAACGAATCTGCGAATCACGAGTCCAATGTAAATAGTACACAGATTTGACAAGTCAAATTAACAGTAATAAATCTTTTATGACCGACGATCGGCAAAGCCTGGCCAATTAGATTACAAAAGAGCTTCTGGTAAAATTGATGAATTATAGACCCCTTATGATAAGATACATTTTCTGTCTGTCTGTCTGTCTGTCTGTCTGTCTGTCTGTCTGTCTGTCTGTCTGTCTGTCTGTCTGTCTGTCTGTCTGTCTGTCTGTCTGCTCGCATACGTGTACGACTGGTCGTTTCTTATTTGCACCACGCCATGCTTCAACGCACTTCACGCTTCAGTCCTGTTTCTACAAACGGAACAAAAGAAAATTTTCGCATTGCGTTTGTCAACATTGTCGGCTTCCATCGGTTGTGCCCCTTGCAAACCATCCTATCCCCAATGGGTTTCCCCAGTGCACTCGAACAGTAGATTGAATTTTATCATTAACAAACCGACAGCTAACTATTACTCAAAAAGTAATGCACCAAAGCTGACAACCGTGCAACCACTTTGCTTAGCCGATCTTTGTTTTTGATAGTAGTCTTAGTCTTATGTAACCTTCTTTGTTTGAATTATAATAAGAAGACCTTTCGGGGATAGATCAAGCATGATTCTCACGTTTGGTCTGATTTTGTTTCGTTTCGAAGTAACTGATTATTAATCAACACCACGTGATCGAAGGAAAAGATGTTATTCCCAAATTACACCAAGGGATAATTAAAGTTGAGAATTGTTGTTGTTATTGTTTTTGTTGCACTGTGTTATAACGGATACTTTGGAACAAATCCCATTAGGCACGAATTAATGAGTTCAGTTTAATTTTAGTTTTCAACCAGACAAGTTCTGTTTACGAAAATTTATCGATTTTCATGGAACTTGTTAGTCTAAGTCTAAGTGTTTGAATTTATTAACTTTTCTTTTGTCATTCTCAGCTGTGGGTTTCTTGTTGGATACGTAAACTTTACACAAACTAGGTAATGATTACGTTTGCCTGCTGCGAGTCGTAGTCAGGTTGACTGAATATCCAAGTAAAAAGCTCAGACATGAGACAGAATGAAAGAAATAAGTGGCAGGGGATGCCACTTGATTATCTGACAAACTACGTCTTACTCAGAGCGACAAAGGTTTTCTACTTCTGCTCTCCAATGCAATTCGCCTATGAAAATAAAAGATCATGTACAGCAGCAGAAGTTCGAATCCACTACTGCTGAGTAGAAGCAACAGAGAAGATAAAAGCTTATCAGAATCTGGGCTACAGTGACCCCAGTTTGGAATGCTCTGCCAATGGAAACAAACGAATCGGCTTNCAATAGTGACCAAAAGAAATGAGTGGTACTCCTACTTTTTTTCCAGAGTAACCCAATTAGAACCAACTACTCGATCCAATTCAATCACACACAAGATTTGCGTCGTTCTACAGTTCAATTTCAGGCGATTTCGATGAAAACAATTCCACAAATGCTCATTGACATTTTGTGTACACTCGAACTAGTCTAGTCAAATCGGAAGCCTCTAACCGGGGGAACACGAAAAAATCGCCCTTAAGCTGGTTCACTTTGCTGTCGCCTAATGGAGAAGGATTGCGTGAGTTTCTCACGGTATTGTAACGGAATTATTTATAAAGTGGCTGTCAACACGTTTAACCTTCCGTATTAAATTGTCTCGGGTAGAAAGTGGCATGGGATTGGCTCTGTGCGTGAGTCGGTCTAGCTGTCTGTACACGTGTGTGAGTATGTATGGCTTTCTGAATCTGTACACATTCACAGATTCGCGCCGGGTGCATCAAGAAGTGTACGAGAAGGACGAGCCGACTGCACGATTGCGTGATTAACAACAACATCATGTGCTCCGTTTCACCTCATTTACACGTTTGAAAGAAGACCTTGTAAACTGAAGATACATCTTGTGTGTGTGTGTGTCTTTTAGAGCAATGTGAGCTGTTCCGTGCGGGGAACATGAAACATAGTCTGTGAATGCCCCCCCCACCCCTTTTACCGGGCGAAAAAGGGGTGNGTTTTGAGTTTATAGGAAGCTGGTTAAACCAGTGACTGGATGTATAGGACACAGTTTCGGTTCTACTGAGGATCAAAAACAGTCTAGTCTGAAAATGCTCAGAAATGCAACGCCAGTAGAAGAATATTACATGAAATGCAAAAAGTTAATAATACGTATGATAGAGCCACGTACAAATCCTGGTGTCTGTGATCTCACACATAGTAAACCACGAATACATCTTAGTATACCATCCGATATTCCAATCCATATCGGTTATCGTGCTTTGTCTATCTTACAGTCTGACACGGAAGTCCAATTATAAATAGCTCACTGACTCGTTTTGTTAGCCTTGAGAATCGTATTATATTTTATTTCATTCTGTCCCCCCCTCCTCCGCGCCACTTTACAGATAGAAATGGTTGGGACATTAAACAACCAGTAGTGTTCATCTGCGATTGGTTCAAAATATCGACTGGTAAGTGAAGCGGAAACGGTCTTACATGAGCGTGACAAGAAGATTAAACAAAGTTGACCGGCTAGTTCACCATTGACAACAAGACACAAACACTTTATTGTATCAGGCACAGCAGAAAAAATACTGATCACCCTCACCGGGCACGAACTGAATTATCACAAAGTTTGGTGTGCTGAATCCATCAAATCAAAAATAGTTAGACTTGGTTTAATTAGAAAGAAATTATTATGTTCCATTAATTGGCATTTATCCGTGTGATGTAACATATTTGATTATGTGGTGAGTTTCTTGAACTGAAAAGCCAGGAAGCATTGGACAGCAGTTTTGCCCTGATCGGGTTTTATCTACAGTGCGCGAATCCATTGACCCAATTGAGGACCGAACTCAGAACCTCAGAGGTGAAAGGCAAGCATGCTATTCACTTGGCCACTGATGGACAGCGGATCAGATCGGTTTTCATTTCGTTTGCAAAACTTGCTGCTGCGGTCATCAGACAGATAGCTCAGTTCGGCACTCGAGTGGAAACATTCTGAATCTGATTATCGCTTCACTAAATCACTGAATAAAATCCTTCTGTACACTAATGTAGCAAGATTTCTCGCAATATAATCCAACAGAAAAGAATGTTCTATTCACAGCGCCCGCAAACCTAACTTTAATGTGACCTAGCCATTCGTGGCATGCAGCGTTGAATTTTTTCACTGCAAGTCATTTAAGTATATTTCGATCCGATTGCCGTGATAATTTCTCCAGCTAATCGGAACCCAAATGGACGGGATAAGATGGGATGTAAAATTTTAAAGCATGAAGCATAATTGAGGTGGTTCTTCATAAAAAGTGAAAATTCGTTTCCACGTTTCCTGTGAATACGCACCACCGAAATGGTTGATGTACGAATTTCGTTAACGCTCGTTCCATACGTCTGTTTTGGACGGTGAGTTAAATGGAGGCGAAAGTGATCCAGCACTCAGAACCAGGCATAAAACATTTCTCTGAAAGCTTCGAAAGTAATATGCAGTTATTCCAACTGGTCTGTTTCGAACTTATCCAAAGAAGCCTATCTGTTGAGTTCTTTTGGGACGGGTCGACCCCGGATTTGCACTGCTGTGGGCCCGANCCCGGTTGGCGTTAGGTCAGAACAACAACAAAAACAACAACAACAACATGCCGAATTTATATAAAACAACAGGTAGGAAATTGATCTATTAAATATCTTAAATCCAAGTAGTTCCGTCAAATATGACAACAATCAACTGAGGTATTTGATTTTATCGAACCGTGCTGGATGCAAATCTGATTATGCATAGTGAACGAATGATCCGGTGACCAGTTCATTTTGAAATTCGTGCCAAAGTTTCAACGGAAGAGTCAGTAATGCAACCCATTTGAATGATTCTATTTGAGCGACTGTCTATCGCTAAGGTCGACCTCACATGTTCACCCTGAACCTCGTCACTAAACATTGCTGACACGCGACCCGGTAGCATATTTGTCTGATTTGAGCACCATGTGATTCAATGCTCATTGTATGGGTTATCTATTTTCATGGCAGTAGCTAGTTCCTCGTGACTATAGTACTTACCCCTTAAACTGTGGCACCTAACCACGGGACTCATCCGGCTGATTTTAGCACAGAACTACCCTAACAGCAATTTGACCCGAATGTGCTATAGTGAATTGGATACAAACATCAAAACTTTTGATCCAGTCGCCGGTCCTTAAAGCAAATACGCTGTGATCTCATCAGTTTATTTTCATCGGGTGCAAATCGGAAACAGTTGTATCCAGAGAGATATTTTTGAATGATCACCAGATTATCTGATAAGAGATTACAAGCGCGAAATTGGTGGTCTCTTCAGTGATTTTTTCCGCTCAATTATCAGATTAATTTTTATCTTGATACGATAAATTTGATATATATACCGATCTCGGATTGGCTCCACTCACGAAGTTTTGGCTTTGCGGTCGTCAGCGAAAAGATCGTCATAGGAACTAAAATCACTATTAGAATATCCAACGTTTGAGAGTTTCAATCCCTTTAATGAGGACTGGGAGATTGATAAGATCTATAGTCCTATCCAGTAGAGCTATGACACTCGGTGGATTGAATAACAGTTGCAAGGAAATCAAAAAAAGGTTTGAATAATCACATAACAACGCAATAACCATTTTCCGGTTGGTTGGACCTATTGTAAAAGGGAACCGTTTGCCACTCAGTGCTTCTAAGACTTCTACGGAGGTCATGTGTTCGACTTCAGCCAACGATACTAAATTCGGCACTTTTTCTATCACAAGGATAATGTTTAATTGGTCGCTTTTTCGTTGTTCATAGTTATTTACATGTAAAATAACTAAAACACTTAAAACAGGTTATTATGAACAGCAGAAGGTTTTACCACAGATGGGCAGATTCTGCAATCANCAATCATTTTTGAGGTTTGATCTATTGGAATTATGTATTCTATCGCTTTCACTAACGTGCATGCACGTGTATGTGGGATACGATAAAGTTTGGAAATGATATCACCAAATACCTCCGATCGACAGAATCATGAATCATGGTTATCGCAATGTATTCTCGTTGTGACCTTCACAGTTTCGTTCATGTGACCATAAGTTCCATTTACTGAATTTTGTTGATTTATACTCATTGTCTATAGAAATTTGTGGCCGCGTGAGGTGTGTAAACCTTCGTTCTCACAACTGATTCTTCAAAATACGTTCTACGAATATTTTATTCCTGCCAGAATAACAGCAAAACCGTATAAATTGTCATTTTTTACCCAATTCTTTATCTTACGATGCTTGAAGAATGAAAAGACAAACCAGTAAAGCAGCATTGCTTGATTTATGTCCTGAATGACTTAGCTACATCTCAACTGTCACTTATTGCAGACCAATACAATATTTATGTAAGGTTAGGGAATGGATTAAAAAATAAACAATTGTAAGGGGTGAAGCGTCACCTCTGTACACCAACTCAAACGTAATCTATCAATTCCCATGTGGATGCAGAGACACTTACATAGGCAGAAAGAGAAAGGCGATTACGTAATCGGGTTTTAGAACACATTCCGGACCGGGCTTAACGTAAAGTTGCCGTGTCAAACTTCACACAGCCGGTAACCGGTAAGAACCGTTTATACAAAACACCAAACTCATTGATTACCCAAGCTATTGTTGACGACGCAACGCCTCGTTGATCGCGAGAAGGCATTTGGAGTGATTTTTACTGATGATAACACCAGAATTCTCAAGATTGCCGAGGCGACTACAATCAACCGGTGGAAACCAATTATGTATCAACAAAAGGTTTTCTTCATCACCTTAGCGTTGCTTTAGTGACGCTCCCTCCATTTACAATTATTTATTTTGTATTCCATTCCTAAACCGTAAATAAATATTGTATTTGTCTGCAGTCGATACCAGTTGAGATGTAGCGAAATCGTCCGGGGCATAAATTCTGTTGATATACGGGCTTGAAGAATGAGCCAAGAAAAATAAAGGAGGGGAATCTCGGTTCGATATCCAACTATTTTTCCGTGTCACCATATCTTTTTTAGGTTTGTACAGTATGGTAACCGAGCCGTTTCTTTAGCAATGATTGCAAAGCAATCTCTGTATGTTTCTCCTGATGTTTTGCATAATTAAAAATATTTCGAAAGTCATGTATCAGAGAGCTTATGATTTTTTAATAAAAAAAAAGTTGTCACATTCTACTGTCTTGTAACAAAGAAAATTGTTCATCGATTCCGATTTGACGAGTATGCAGTTAGCCCTTGTGGAATCGGTGAGAAAGATCGGTCGAGCCTAATGGTCAAAGAGGATGATTGCTCGTATGGTCAAACTCCCCCAACGATTGTGTGTAAGTTATCATGTAACCACTGGGCATTAAAAGGTATAAACGAATCAGAGAATGATATAGGATCTGGCTGAACACGGAAACGGAATGTACGCCAGTTAGTTAAAATTTTCTGTCTGAAAAACGGGAAAATCTTGAGTCATATTGGACAGTCAGGTAATCAATCAATACATTTTGACCAGAACTGCAAAACAACAAAGGACTTGCTATATCAGGAGACGTTGACGTATGCGATAACACTAACTCTCATCTTCACTAGCAAACAACAATATGATGCTTATAAGGATGTCTAATAAACTTAAACTGGTAAAATGTTTCAGAATTAATCACGACAATTTATTGCGGTCACATCTCCTGCGAAAAGTAAAATTACCCACGATAAAACGTACCTCGAATAATCTTGATACAATCAATTTGCGCTGGATAATTTGCCGGATATAAGGGAGTGGTAAAGGTGTACAACGTGACACGTGTAGCTCCCGAGGCGTTCTCGTAATATACGTCGCGTCCAGAAGTCCGACCGGTCAATGGGTATGAAGAATGAGCACGCGAATTGTGACTAGACACCGCGGAAGGTTCGGACCAGCCGCCAGTCGTCGACCACGGTGCCTTGGAGGGACGAGGTAAAGGTGGTTTAGGTACACCGAGTGCTTCCGAAATCGAGTTTGCGTTCGTGGTACTCGCATCCCAGTCCAAATAATAGGAATTAATAAAAGTTTCACAGATCTTTGACTGATTGGGCAATCGGAATAGGCTTTCGTTGTCGATTGGAATCGGGGCACCAAGTATGATTTTTTGGGTGGATTGTGGAGCACTGAGTTGAGCTTTGATTGGGAACGGGGTGTGAAGTACTGCATGGTGGACCGCGAAGTTGAATCCGGGTCGTCCGATTTGAACGGGAGAAAAACAAACAAAAGCGGAAGAACAAGTGAGGTAAAGATTGAAAAAGACCGCTCACTTTCGAAAAACTTATCCTTTCGGAGTTTCTTTCGTGACTCGCTCATTATTGATGGAGTAGTTGATTTTAGAGATGTGGTCCGGTTATACGTCAAAAGTAGCTCTCAAATCTTATGCAATATTAGTTTACATGGCGAGATCTTCAAT
>UZAN01039752.1:77503-89680 GCA_900618425.1 Echinostoma caproni | reverse complement strand
CCTGACGAAAATCAATCAAGCCCCCCCACCCCCACCCCACCGAACGCCCAAAAAACACAGTCATTGCGACGATGTGTGTCCGAATAGGGCTGTCCACGATACTGGTTGTGCCCAATGTTGTGCAATGTTGCATTCCGATCAATCCAAACCACTTTCTTCGTTTCATAGGCCTCTTTTATACTGTTATCCAACTCGTTTTACATTGACGTTACACGATCATTCGGGTGACCTGTGTACTCGAGAAAGACCAATCACAGAAAAAGGTCATTTGTCGACCTCTTCGTAGAGGCATTGGAGCTGATATGCACTGGGTGTGCGAATCACACTACTCAGTACACAGTGGACTGTTTTGATTTCAGTCTTCGACTCTGAGGGATCCAGTATCATCGTCACCCCCTTCCAATATGGGTAAACTCTGCAAACTGAGCTCACTCAGCTGTCTCCGGAACATCTATTCGCGGTCTGTGTTCGGTTCAGTGCTTAGATGTGCACACAAGTGAACGGATCGGAGGGAGACTGTATGCATTTGCGTCGTGACATTGGAGTTAGGCTGAAGCAACACAACAATCTATATTCCGGAACACCAACAACGATTTTGAAGACTGGGGGAGGGGGTGTGTGATTGAAGCTCGACCACGTGCTTAAAACGGTCTGGTCGCTGTACTCACGACGGATGGCAGGAGCAAGAAGACGAAGAGGAGTAAACACCACACACCTCCAAAGCTGTTTGAATTAGCTCCGCTCACACACGGACACGATCATCACTACGTTTGATAACTAAGACGGCAACGAAATAAAATGTCAAAGTACGAAATTTCATCAAACTATCTTCAATTTTGAGGAAAATCTGGTGAAACACAAAACGGATTTTCATGGCGACAAAAGTATTACAACCCCGCCCCCCCTCCCAACACCCATGAAATTTGCCCATCGAGCACATTTTAGTACTCTGTGTAAGATTTCTAATCAGGTCCAGGTAGATATTTATTCCACTCAATAATCAACAATGCCTCTAATTCACGTTTTATGTTTGAAACTCTGGAGTATTGGTGCAACTTACGAGTAACAAAATAGCAGCCCAAATGTGTTTCATCTGGTTCAAACCCGACCTGTACTCATGCCACACCACTGTGTTGATGCTACAGAGCAATAACCAGCATTTGTTAGATACGAGTAGCGAACCCGAGTGCTGGAAAATAGATTCCTGGGTGATCACTGAATGCCACTGCTAGCATCAGGTGCCGCTCCAGTGTACAAATATGTGTACATCAGAAACCTGCACCCCACGTATTTCGGTTGCATCTGATGGAGTTTCTATCGCTAATTGTACTGTAACGTATTGTATTGCATTGTATTGTACTGTATTATTTTGAAGCTTTAGATAGTTATATACAAGCTTTCAGCCCAAAATAGACCACTGTCACAATACCGGAAAAAAAGGAAAAAGCGGGGTATCAAACGTGCAAAAATGTGTAACAACTACTAAGTGTAATAGAAAGCCCAGAAAAGAAGAGCCTGCCTTGTCGGTCAGTATCCGGGCCAGTTAGGTTAACAGAGAATTTCTGTATACAGATATCCGAGATGGGATGAATTTATATGTGGAATGGTTGCAGGCACACAGGTCAATGTGTACAGGATGGGTGCAATCAGATAAGATATTGTCAGCAAACTGCAAGCACGTACCAATATGAACACAACACATATGTATAATCAGAACAGATAACGGAACTTGGGCGACAAGGGCAGATTGATAATTGAGAGACCACACAACTTGAAATCGGCCTTCAGTGAACCAGGGAAAATTACAGGGGAGCAAAAAATTGGGCACAGAGAGAACACATTGTTGAACAAGGAGTGCAGAGGGGAAGAGGCTTAGTTAAAGTCACCAGCCATTAGGTGCCATTTGTCAGCAAAAGATTGGGCAAAACCCAGTAGGAAACGATCATGAAATGTGTCAATGTCTGATAACCTACAATCGGGAGTAACGCATAAATTACTGATGGCGATAAAAGAAAATAGGGAAAATTTCGGAGTGACAGATGACAGTCAAGCAATCAATACAATTTTGTGGAAACTTCAAAAGTACTTTGGACTTGCCACAACACTTGGAATTGATGTAAGTAATCACACCGCCTCCCAACTTCTTCCTACACTGTTATCTATCCCGTCTGTAGCAGACAAAATTTTTCACTTGGACCATGGAATTTGCCACATTATCACTGAGTCATGACTACTGGTGACACAAGACAAACGAGGTGCGAAATTGCTATCGCTTACAGATGTACCGTACGTTTCACAGATCGTAGCACTTGTAGTTTCACGCGTTGAGTCCATCTATACTAAATTTCCTATTGTCACTAAGGTGGATAAAAATGCACTCATTTTTCCACGTGATACGGAATTCAGTTCTCATTAAACATCGTTCATTTGTTCTGTTTATAAAGTTACTAGAGATATGCGCCTCTTTAATTTTCTTGCATTCCCTCCTGGGGACGGTTTTATGTGTTCGGTGTACTCCATCACACCAAAACGTTCGACTCATTCGTCGTTTTCATCTACGATGCATACATGACTCATGGATTTCGAAGCCATCCGTAGAAATCTGCCCTTAGCTTTCCCGGAGAGCGTTGTCTGGCGTCCAATGTGTTTATTGCTGATTTTTATCTGTATACGCTTCACATGTCGTGCAATAGTATAATCATAGTTTACCTCAACCTATCAAACACTGACTCACCATGGTTGCCAGTTGCCATTAGGAACGAAAAATTCCGAATGTCTGCCGTTTCTGTTTCAGAACCGAATTTGGGTGAATGAATTCCATGGGGTTGTAATAATTTTTTTTCACGGTGAAATCTCGTTTTTCTTTCGCCATATTTTCCTTAAAATGGAAGACAATTTGCTGAAATTTTGGACGTGGACATATCATTTTGTTATCCTCTTGGTTGTCAAACGTAATGATGATCGTGCAGGACCTGTCACCTTTATTAGTGGAAAAAACGTAGTTTAGCGTTGTGCTGCTCAAGAAAAAACAGTATTGCGGTTCATCTCGAAAAATATATTTGATGTGCAATAGACAGCAGTGCGGCAAAGTCTATAGTCAGGGACTGGTTTTCGTCTTCGTTATTGGTACAACAAGAGGGCCATAATAAAGAATTATTGCTATTTTTTTCCGGTTTCCTACAGACAAGCGTATAATACGGTTTGTTGTGTGACTTGGACGGACGTTGAATTCCCCAATAATTTTGCACGAGCATGAAACACAACCAGTGGAGTCAATTTCGAATGAATTACACTGCACTTTCATCCAGAAGTAATCTCTTCAATTTCCCATGTGATCATAACATTTCTAGTTAGTTGTTTGCTGCAGTTATCAACGGTCCAAACTACTCTGGACTTGTTCCTGATTACACTTTGCCCACACATCTAGCTATGATTATAAACGATTCACCCATGAGCCCCAAGGTTCGCTATTCGAAAAACACCNAACACCAATACACCAAGTATCTTGGTGGTAAGCAGCCACGCTATTTCATTTTGTTCAGTATCACTGGTATCGAAAGGTGCCCAGGTGTGATTCACCTTTTCATATAACCAGAGCTTATGTATTCGGCTATCACGAATTTTCATTTCAGACGGTTGACGGTACAACAGTGATCAAGGTCATCATCAACAACAACAACAACAACAACAACAACACAAATCCGGCGGTCATGAGTTCGAGTCCCTTCGACGAATGGTTCCTTGCAATGTGTGCACATAAAGAAAGGCTAAAGGGCAGTGTCAATGCTCTTCCAGAAAGTTGCTCATACAGTTAGAGAATGAACCATAGTACGCGCTGATGGAACCAGCTGCCTTTCATCTTCATTGCATATAGACTGTCTACCTACACATGAAGTGACACATCAATTAGTTAGTCTTATTCTACAATATACTAATAGTATTAGGAATTGTGACGTGATCAGATAATCTATGAAGATTGACCACATTTCCATAAACGTTTTCCTGAACTCTTTCTAATGGACACATTTTAAAAAGACTGTTTCGGATCAACACATTGTGTATTGTAATCCAACCATCTGTAATTGTTTCGAGGAATAGACTTCATTGATGATTTTCGACAAGAATGATCGATAAATTATTGGGCCTTGATTTAAAACGGTTCAATTAAAAGCTTCGTTTAGTGGTCACACAAAAAAGAACATGTATCTCAACTTCAAAGTCGAGGTCTATAGACCATTCCGATAATATCCACTCTTTTGTGCAGGAATTCAAAAACGAATGATAAATTCGTGGATGCTGGATTTATTCGATAAGATCTCAGATTTCAAAAGAGATTATTGTGAACAAGGAGTAAATGCGACGGACTGAAAGTATTTTACATCAAAACATTCTGGAAACACCATATTTTAGTGAAAAAGGTAGGCATTTTACCATAGACTATTCAACTCATTAAGGCTTATGACGTAATTTATGAATGTTTTAATGGACGTCAAAATGATTCCTTCATCAGTTCACATCCATATGCAGGTACACACACACACACAAACAAGCATTTACACGCACGCACGCAAACGCATGCTTTCAAACACACCTACACACACAGACCATCGGGGAGCACATCCAAACGAGCACACCGGTAAGGTATAAAAAAAACACAAAGATGCACACACACACAGAGGAGCTTGATTGACTACGTCTGGATGTAATTCGGAAGATGATGCTGACGATGACAGACAAAAGATGATAAACATCGAACCAGTTAGTTAGTTTACGATCGCCCGGTCAGACAACGTTTTGTATCAGGGACCTGGGGCTCAGATCTGGAACATGGATAAGAATGGTGTCATGAAAAGGGAAACTGTTGATTTATGGCCAGTCATTTTTGATGGACACTATCGTCGGATAGTGGACCGGTAAAGAGATCATATTTAATTCAGTTAATCAATATTACACGCAACAAATATTTACGAAAGATTATAAAAGTTTCCATTGTATACACTTTAGAATTATTAAAACAAAACTATTCGGGTGGAATCAGAATAACTTATTGGAAAGTTGGTTTACAATATCAACTCGAGACATATAAATATATGCTCATTCTCTAAAATTTTACCCTCTCAAATGCCTCCTAGATGAGATTTTCATTACACACCCTTGTGAGATGAACAGATCACGACCTGAACTCGATTGTCCCCAGAACTTGCTGTTCACTCGTGAAAATAGGCAATCGAATCATCGGGAATTGGAGCAGAAGACTGCATAAGGCCCACTAGTTGAGGCATGTTATTGAGCCAAACTATATAGTTAAACTGCTTCATACGGAGGTTGAGTGGCAGTGGCGAGGTTCAAATATATGTTTGAACGTTTGACGTTGATGGCGACTAATTCAGCGGGACCACCAGCACCGCCACCGTCACCGCCGCACGACCGTCGAAAAGGCAAGTCCTTCAAAGGCTCATCTATTCACAGCCTGCGCCATTCGTGCCTCTGGCACGAATCGTTTGCGATATATTCATTTTGGCAATCATTGAGCCTAATCGTCTGTACTCTGTCTGTCTCAGCTCCCTATGTCCGTTGGCTGTTCCGACTGGAGATTTGAATTACTGGCGTCCGCTGATTGTATCTAACGCGCTGGGCTCTGTTGAAACACCAGAACAGACTGATAGGACTTTCCCATTCATTCGAGCATGCTATCAATCGCGGTGCATTCACACAGTCGTCGCACAGATCGATATGGGGTCTTTCGGAGGTGAGCTTATCACTAAACTAGTGAAATCCTCAAACTGGTAAATAAGAATTCTCGGTTTCACCAGTGTAGGCACATCCAATAGTTAAAGATCATTAACGCAGATTTTTGCGTAGCTTGAGAAAGCTCTGACGCAAATAGTCTCTCTCCGATCCGACCCGAGCACCAGCGTATGTATCTATTCGTTGACTGCTTCGCTTCCCTTTTCGGACAGATTTCACTATCTTACCGGACATGTTCAGTTAAGAGTGGTGTTTTCGGTGTGAGCGGCAAAGTTGTGCATAATTTCTGAAATGAGCACCGGCTAAAATAGGAATGTTTTTGCAATACTTGTGATTCTCTGGTCAAACATGACAAATAGAAACCGAGTCTTCAAGACATACGAGGTAGGGGTTTAAGGAGTGATGCTGTCGAAAGGGTACAAAGCATCAGACGAACTAGTCTGTACATCAGTTCCCTATTTCTCTCTAGATTAACTAGGAAATTATGAATGAGTCTAGTCTATCACTTTCAAGAACCCACCCAAGTAGTCAGTGCATTCTTAAATCATGCTACAAAGAAAATGATATTTAAGTTATGAAGTTCAATCCACCATAGTGTATGAAATTATACTGGATCGTTGAATATCCGGGCAAGTGTCATGCCAGTTGGATTTTCCTAATGAACCTTGGTTGTAATTAACTAGATCGTAGCAAGATTACTGGTAAAACGCTCATGGCAGTGCAGTATCAGTTAGTTCGCCGTCCCCGGACTCCATCAATCACTGGTAAATAAGAATTCTCGGTTTCACCAGTGTAGGCACATCCAATAGTTAAAGATCATTAACGCAGATTTTTGCGTAGCTTGAGAAAGCTCTGACGCAAATAGTCTCTCTCCGATCCGACCCGAGCACCAGCGTATGTATCTATTCGTTGACTGCTTCGCTTCCCTTTTCGGACAGATTTCACTATCTTACCGGACATGTTCAGTTAAGAGTGGTGTTTTCGGTGTGAGCGGCAAAGTTGTGCATAATTTCTGAAATGAGCACCGGCTAAAATAGGAATGTTTTTGCAATACTTGTGATTCTCTGGTCAAACATGACAAATAGAAACCGAGTCTTCAAGACATACGAGGTAGGGGTTTAAGGAGTGATGCTGTCGAAAGGGTACAAAGCATCAGACGAACTAGTCTGTACATCAGTTCCCTATTTCTCTCTAGATTAACTAGGAAATTATGAATGAGTCTAGTCTATCACTTTCAAGAACCCACCCAAGTAGTCAGTGCATTCTTAAATCATGCTACAAAGAAAATGATATTTAAGTTATGAAGTTCAATCCACCATAGTGTATGAAATTATACTGGATCGTTGAATATCCGGGCAAGTGTCATGCCAGTTGGATTTTCCTAATGAACCTTGGTTGTAATTAACTAGATCGTAGCAAGATTACTGGTAAAACGCTCATGGCAGTGCAGTATCAGTTAGTTCGCCGTCCCCGGACTCCATCAATCACAAACTACAACCTCCAGGATGGAGCCGATAAAAAGGTCACATTCTATGCAGATTAATTTCTACCTGTCACCACTCTGCTTGCATTGCTTGTCCCGCTTCCGGATGGACATAAACACACGCACATTTACAGTGATAGTTTCACGCACATGCCGAGTAAATCCATGGTTGCCTAGCGTGATTGACGGGGATCCGCGCAGTGCGGAATCAGTGATGCATTAACATGTGGTCCTATTCAGCCTCATGCATGAGTGATTGGCGAGAAAAGACACCTGTAGGTCATGATGATACAGTGCAATCAGATCCACATGTCAGTCAGCTTATCGTACCTGCACGGACCAATCGACACGATGGGATTTTGGTTTGACTTATCACACAATCTGCAGTCAAACGACCAAATCCGAGTTTCCGACTAACAAACTGGACATACGGTCTGGTCAATTAATCCGTTCAGTAGAGTTCCAACAGACAGAGGTCCAGATAACAAGGTTACACAATAGATACACCGTTTGAAAAAATCGACCCTGTTCATGTGGTTACCCCACAGTTGATAGATAAACTGTTGGTGTCAAGTATAACTCGAGCGAATCCCGTTTCGGGGACACTCGATATGGGTTCAGAATCAAGAGAGCGGTAGGTTTAATTGCTGATTCACACATAGGATAGTACAACGGTTATGTGACACAGGTCCTTATAGTCGGCGATTTGAGTCTATGGTGTACTGAGGCAGTGTGCGGTACAAATACGCACAATAGTGTTCTCAACAAAAGATACCTCGGTTGAAACGGTGGTAGTGTGTAATTTTGTGTGAATCAATGTTCCTGTGCATTCGATTTGGGGACAAAACAAACCATTGGAACTGTTATAAAACAGGTGGCGTGCAATAGTGTAGGTTTTTTTTATTAATAAAGACAATATCGAGGTGGATTATGTCACTGGTTTGTGAGTTACAAAGCAGACACAACTCGACATAAGTTTCTACAAAGAGAACCTTTTTTCTGCGGAAGATCAATTTTTAAAGGACTATGTCAATTTCCCAGAACAACCTTTCTCCGGTCGGTATTCAACCAATCATCAGGTGGGTTTAATCACTCAAAACGTTTCCCATCATTTCATACGAATGGAGAGAAGTAACCCAGCAACTTCCAAGGTAGTACACGCACTCAACAGCTGCAAACAGTCCAATTTGACCCATAAATTCATATTGCTTGATAGACCTCACCGAATACCTAATTTTGTGCGGCACACCTTGTTCGAATTTTAAACAATTTTGTTTCTACGTGTGTTTGTGGATAGCCTTGAAATACCTTGGACAATCAAGTGCTTGTAGCCATTAACACCACCGCCATGATGGCCTGTGTCTAAACGTTGTCACCGGCGTTCATCGTCTCCATTGCTGTATTCACCCAAACTCGTAAACCAGTGATATTCCGTTTCTGTGGTATACCACCCCGGAGGAAATTACGAAGGGGCGAATGAGGTCGAATTTCTGTTTGGTTGTGCAGCTCACGGCAAGCGCCTGTCCTACTCGCGTATCACGTATAGGATACAGTGAAATCTACTTGTCAGGTGACTGATTGTCTCGAATCAAGGTTCACTATCCCATTTCTTGATGGCTTCGTCACAAACAGATGATGAACCCAAAGTAGTGAAGCTCAAAAACAAACATTCTATGCCAATGGGCTTGCAAATTTGGTATGCAGCTATCATGACTCAGATAGCTGTGAAAATATTTCATGCTTTTGATGAACGATCGTTGTCATTGTGACAAATAGATGGGTTTGACAAACAAGTACCGATATCTTACTTCGCATTAACAGTAAAGAAGCGCTTCATGGAAAAGATGCACTGTTAGGAGCTGAATAAGGAGTCTCAATGTAAGCACACATGTCTACCAGTAGTGAGCAGGAAATTTGCACTTTGTTGGGGCACCTTACCGCTTAAATCGTCATGCGGTCAAGGGCCGCTTGTATGGGCTGTGTATCGTTATCGAACAAGACTTGACNGACTTGAGTTGACTGAATTGTTTGAATATCTAACGCGAAACCCCGAAGGAGATCAACACTAGTAGTCAAAATGTGTTCTGCCGCGTTACTAAAATCACATCCCCGGAGCAAATGTGAGTAGAAATGTGGAGATAAGGCATATTCATCAAGCTCCACTGAAGCCAAAAAACGGGTGGTGAAAGTTTTTCAATAAAAATGATGATGAAAAATCGTCATAGAGCATTCAGGTCGACAAGGATGAATGTACCGCGCAAGCCTACGTGAACATGTATAGGTTGAATCTCTCCAACACTTCATGTCTGTTAAATGATCACCACAATAAAGTGCGATTTTCCGAGAGAGAGAGAGATGAGTTCAAGAGTTGCACAGTGTGTTCTTGGGTGTGTAAACGTGTATGCACATGTCGGCACATTGAAGCATAGTTGACTGCGAGCAGAATGGGGAACTGACTCTTACACTGCAAGTCCGTCTGCAGAACAAAATATATAGTGGCCTCAATTATCTTTCTCTCACGGATAAGAATGATGAAGTCAGCTGGAGTTGGTTCGATCTGTAACGTTGAGAAGAATGGTATAACGGAGGCGGACAGAAACAGTGTCATCTCAATGATGCTGTGGCTCTGGTTTCAGTTGACAAAAGAGGACAACAGTGGATCTTTGGTTAACAGTATTGGATCTAACCTACCTAGAAGGTTTGAGCGGATAAATATAGCTTTTTAGATATGGTTACCACATTCGCGCTGGCCCAATTTAGAGATATGGAAGAGCAGTTAACGTCAAAATGCGAACTCGTATTTGTTGAGAACATTGGCGAGCATGAATAAAATCACAATGGCTAAACCTAGAATAAAACCACGTTTAACCGAGCCGAAAATAACCTGATACCTTCATAATCACCATACGCAGACGTGGTGGTGTGGTTGAACTCCCGAAAAGAAATATGCTATTTCGAGGAAAAATGACCAATTCAGTTCCCTGGTTTAATGCTACACAATCAAGTTGTTATCAAACAAGGGACGAATGTCCAAACGAATATAATTCATGCGTTACAAAGCTGCAATTTTTCAGGTTTCGGATTAGTAAGATGATTCGTGCCCAAAACGACCTAGAGAAATTCATATTCTCTAGTTCAAAATATGCAGTCACAGATTATCTCAAAGCTCAGTATCAGGACTGGTCTTTGACCCCGCAAACCTATCGGAACAGTTTACCTTAAATGACGTAGTGGGTTTTTAAATCGATTATCACCAGGGGGTTCAGAATCCCATAAAACATGGACGAGGGAGGAATATTCTCTTCAGTAAAAAGGTGTAAAACTTAGTTGGCTTATAATAAATGTTTTAGCAGAAATTGATTATCCTTTGAATAAGTTTTCCAGTATTATTATATCAACTCATTTCTGACTATGTGCTGTGTTTCTTGCGATCTATTACAATCGTGTTTTTATTGTCCATTGAATTGTGAACAGTCGCCCCAAATGACCGTTTTTATAGATCAAAATAAGCCTTTAGGATGCCGAATGCGTATAAGGAAAAGATTCCATGATGGGCGTTTCCCTCGTTCACTTTTGAACAATATTCTTTCCATCCAACTGTTTTTTTAGTTCCAGTCCACACACATGGTCGTTATAGTTCAGATGAAAGAACCCGGGACTGATTGGAGCCCTGTGCGCATTGTGCGAGTAGCTCAGGATACGGTGTTGTGAAAATGACCACCGACACAAGGCTTACCTGACTTGTACCAATCAGTGGCGAAATACCGGGCATGCCCTGACCAACGAATCGTAGTCGACAAATACCGGCTTGCATTTGGTACGTTATTCAGACATTTTTTGGAAAGAATAGTCCGTCAGATTTCGAACTATTTTCTTTTACATTTAAGTATTACTTATGTGTTTGTGTGATATACCTTTATGGTCCTACTTGCGCTGGAACCCTTTAAATGATACCTTAGGTGTATGCAGAGACATGTGAACATCAATGGTCCAATGGATTTACATACTGATAAAACAGGAAACTAAGCGTATCGACTCTTTCTATGCATTTCAAAAGATGAAATCCACAGACAACTATTTGGATCCTATGTGGAACGAAATTCGGACCTACGGACTGTGCTGTAGACGTTCACAATAGAAATCATTCATTTATATAAATGCAAGCAATGATCCTCCTGTATCATGGATTTTGGAAGACTTGGCTCATATTGTGATGGAAGGCAGTTCAAAGAGAGTCCTGGCTAGCGACCGAAGCAAGAATGGGGCCCATCCGACCAGACGCACAGACGCAGTGGCGGGAAGTGCCTCGCGAGACAATGTTGACTGCCACCCGAAACGAGTGAATCGACAATTACAGCCCGAAAGACAACTCGCAGCTAACGGGAAAGATACCCACCGAATGCCACAACGTCGGAGCTGTCGATCAACGCATCTCGCGCCGCGATCGGGTCAAACCAGTCGGAATGGCACGCGGAAGAAGANTTTTGAATTGGATCAATAGACGTTTTTCCCAGCCAGCTCGCCTTCTCGTTGCAATATGACTCCGTTAACGCGGGAAGAGTTGTTTAAACTCTTAGATGTATCCGCGAAATTTATACAAGTGTGTGTAGATTTTTCATCCGCCTTTGACTCTGTTTCACGTTTCTTTCTGCTTCGTAAAATGTAATCATTCGGCCACCTCAAGAATTTATTGGCATGGCTTAGTAAACTACTGGGCCACGCAGATAGACATCAAACCTCTCGGGAACCATTTGGTAATGCTCCAGGGAGCGGTAGTTTCTTCGTTCTTGTTTTTCACTTACACTAGTGACATGTAACGAGTTCTCCGGGCCAATTATTGAAATACCCTAACAATGTAGCCATTTGCCAAGACATTTATGTATCCGAGCATCTTGCAATTTCTTTAAAATTTGTTCGTATATTCATGGATTTTCTGTTCATCCTCT